>JXOV01014590.1:0-43480 GCA_001014945.1 Clogmia albipunctata
TTCGGAGGAGAATTTCAAAGAGGTGGGAGCAGAACCGCGCTCATTCTTCACTCTGACGATACATCATATACACCCAGGGCTAAGAGCAAGGAGCACCCAGCGCACGGGTGTGCAATTTTGAACACACACCTTTCTTCAAAAGAGCAAAGAGAAGCGGACACAATTCAAAGAGAAGGGTTTTAATTTTCTCTGCTCTTTCTTTCAAGTTCAACCACCCACAACACTTGTGTGCATTTCTCTTTTACGAAAGAGGGTGTTAAGCGCAGAGCACACTAAATTTTATATTGGCCCTAACGGTCGTCGTAAAATGATCAAATTATTGGGCTCTTGTGCAAAGGGTAGTTCTCTTAATACATCACAAAATATGGATTGATCACAGGAAAGAAACTAAAGAATTACAAAGTCGAAAATATGAACTGATAGCAAATCTATTAAAATCGATATGCAGAGCTAAAGTTATAGTCTTACCCGTAGTATTAACTTGGGACGGACTAGTAACAAGATTCCACAACAAGTATCTGGAAAACATCATAGGAATCGACAAACAGTTACCGGCTTATATTCAGCGCAAAGTACTGAAAAGAACATGCGAAAGCGTTTTGATGGACGTAAAAATGATGAAATGGATAATGACATATTGATGGCAGACTTGTTGGAGAGAATAGATTGCTGGGAAGAAACTGTACAAAATAATTAATTTTAAAATATTTTTATTTATCTCTTTTTGTTTACATTTATGGTATAGGTTATTTACAACGTCTACTTATCTTTTCATCTCGTTCATTATTTGATCTAGGACATCTTCATCTTTATCCTGAGCTCTACAGTCCATCAACACACTTTCCATTGTCCTTTTAATCACCTGCGTTCGTATATAAGATACAACCTTTTCATTTATTTCTAATTTATCTATATGTTTCTTGAAATATTTAGCCGTCCAGGTACTATTATGACGGTAGTTCCTGGGTATATATTCTTTAGCTCATTAGCCAGCATCTCATATTTTCGACCTTTTTCTTACTTCGGTTGTAGTCAAAATATTTTTGTTCGTTATGTCCACTTCAATAAGCGTTATTTCTTTGGCTTTAAGGTCGTGTATCATTAAATCCGGTTTTTTTAGGTCTACTTTCGGCTCTGTTTCTATAGGTAAATCAGATTTTATTCTCACCCGATCGTTACTGATCACACCCTCGACTTAAGTCCATATTTTTTTGTAAAGTCATAGTGCAAGCATCGAAGAACCTCGTCGTGACGTTGTTTATAATCAAAAGTCAGTAGTCTTCCACAATGTGTTGCTAAGTGTTCTCTTTGTTGCAGTTTTGTAGTGTTTGTTGTTTGCTCCAAAATATAGGTCTCGGTCCTGTAATTTCCCTCCTGTTTTCTTGATATGTTTCCTTTGGTAAGCCATAATGCGGAAAATTTCTGATCAAAAACATTATCGTCGTCTGTAAACAGGATTGAGTAAAGGGTTTTACTTCTTATTGATTCAATTTTCTTTTCTTCTTGAATTTTTCTTATGTTTTAAAGCGAAACTTCGTTGTCCACTAATCCGTATTTATTATTTAGGAATTTTTCAATAATTCCAAGATGACTAGCCAGTAGCCATATATTTTTCTTACCCTATAAGATCCTTCGTATTTAATTGACTATTCATTTTTCTTTATAAATTTAAAAAAAATAATAATAAAAGCATTATAAATATTGTAAAATAATTATTAAATAAAACTACTTGAGATACTAATAGATATGTTCTCACTAATTTCAAATTAATATCAGATAATTTAAATTATATTTCGTAAACATTTAAATATAATTAAACATTTAAATGGTTTTCACGTTTGACTGTTTTTCTGCATTTGAATTGTTTGGGATTGCGCAAGTACTTACGTTTAAATTAACGGTTAAATAGATTTCGAAAAATAACGGCATACTTTCAAATATTAGTTTTGACAACCCTCAATTTTTGGTAAGACTCAAATGACATCAAAACTGTTTTTTAAAAATTACAGCAACTTTGGCCGTTTCAGTTTTTAGATTGACACCCAAAATTGGCTTGACATTCGGATCAAGGACGTTTATACCACGCTGTCATTCACGAAAAAAACGAATTTCATTTTTCTCAGTTTCACGCAACATAAAAATTATCAAATTTCCCCCGTATTTAGTTATCTTGCATCCTTCTCTAAATCAGATATCCGTCCCACTCGACAGGGAAAACGGTTATAACCGTGTAAATCCGAATAATTTGAAAGTCCAATTGGAAAAATCATATTATTATCTAAAGAAAACAAAAAAATTATTTTTTTATTATTCACTAATTTATTGAATGAATGGTGTATTTAAGCATGTGTTAGTGTGTAAATAAACATCTATTATCTTTATCTATATGTATAAAAGTGAGTGACTTGTTGTTTTGTTATTGTTAATTAAGAAAAAAGATAAAATGTTCAAAATACTTCGGGAAAGTGTAAAACGTTTCACTGTGATTACAATTCAGCAGGGAACAAAAAGGACTAAGTACAGGTGAATATTATTAAGGTTAATTTGTTTCAATTTCTTCAAAAATTAAATAAGCCGAATTGTGCAACTAGCTGTTGATACCACTTTTTATGATATTTTTCTGAGTAATACTGTGAAATTATAATTTCTCATATACTTTTAGCTCAAAACTAGTTATTTTAACATTATTTTCCGCGAAAAGAATTTTTTTAGTTTTAAAATTGATAAAATGTTATTTTTTACAGAAACCCAATCTTGTTTGTTTCTGCGGCGACTGCCACAGCAATATTTGCCTTAAAAGAAGTAGAAAATCGAAAGAAAACGCTAAATGTGAGCCAATTTATGGCTCGTCCAATAACGGACGAGAAAAAGCTGCTGGAAAATGAATCGGATATGAAATCGAGAATGGAATTGCTGATTATGAAGATCCAGGCTGACTTTTGCCGAGCCCTCGAGGCTGAGGAGAATTTCGGACAGAAGTTCAAAGTGGATCGATGGGAGCGGAAAGAGGGCGGTGGAGGGATCACCTGTGTTTTGCAGGACGGAGACGTGTTCGAGAAGGCGGGTGTCAACATCTCCGTCGTCACTGGCCAGCTGCCCGCAGGAGCAGTCCAGCAAATGCGAAGTAGAGGTAAAAATTTGACGGAAGGAGGAGCGCTTCCCTTCTTCGCAGCAGGAGTGAGCGCCGTCATCCACCCCAGAAACCCCAACATTCCGACAATTCACTTCAATTACCGCTACTTTGAAGTTACAGATCAGAAAACAGGAGTGAGTAGTTTTATTTCTTATATTTTTGTGACTTTTTATTTTGTTGGTTAACTTAATTTGGTTAAGTCTGAGATTAGTTCCTACAATAGCTATTTGAACAAAGGTGGAAAATAATTATACACGAGTCGAATGAAGCGAATAGAAATTTCAGTTTCAATTTTTTGACATATAGGATTGAATTATGGATTACTTTCTAGAGAAAGCATTAACTACGACAATGTAATCTTTTTTTCATTTGTATAAAAGTATATAAAAAAGGAAGTTTATTAAATTTTTAAAATTCCAACAAAAACATAATTAATATTTTTATTTTACATATAAAATATTAGAGTATATAATGTTGCCACAAATTCAATGTATAAATTTATAATTCTACAATATTTAAATCATAGCTATATTAATCAATATAATGTTCATTTTATTTTATAAAAAAATACAAAAACTATTTTCGATATTAATGTTTATAAATAAGATGCACTGTCCCTCCCAGAAGAGACACTCTTTATCTGTACAATCGAAAAGAATTCGATTATTACGACGTGACTTTCAACACGAACATAATTTGGGAATTTCTTTTGGTCAATTTCCAGGTTAAGCTTTTTGGTAGTGTCTCCATGAGCGGAGACTGTTAAGCTTGAAATTTTATTCCCTTTTATTATTTTTAAATTATATTTCCCTATAACTATACATATGCATTGTCTGAAATAAACTCTTCTATTTGGATTTAGTTGGATTAAATTAAAATTAAACGTTGAACCTACAACTAAATCTATAATTTGATTAATTGTTATCACAATTAAATTCTATAAACAGTCTCAATGAAGGTTATAGACGCACCCGTTTATTCTTGATATGTCGGGAAATAAAAGAATCTGAATCTTAAAAATTACACACAGTATCTATAAACAGTTTACAATTTTATGTCATAACAGATTTGCAAATACTTGAATCAATTATGCAAAAACAAACGAAAATCCATACATTTCACATGGGTCAGCGTTATAGCCGCATTCCACTTTTCTCCGGTATGGGGCATTTATTAAGCAACCTACTTATGGGGGTCGTTAGACAATCCGAAATATATCCAGAATTTCGAAAAATTGAGCCGCGATTTCGAAAAATTAAAATACAGTAAAAAAAAATTTTGAATTGATGTCTATCAAAAACTAAGCTCATTGTACACTTTGGATAATAATATGAGTACAAGAGAACAGCTGGAATAATATTTTCTGACATAGCGGGATTTTTAGGCTTTAATGCTCTATAGCTAACAAATGGCTGAACGTATTTAAGCCAAATCCATATTAAAATAATAGTTATCTATACAACAAAGTTGATAAGACCGTGTTTTATACAGAATTTTATGCATTTTTAAATAAATTAACAAAAATTCTTTGGATTTCTGTAAAAATACATGTTGCGCCCTCTATGATAAACCACAAGAAAACGTAGTTCATAAGTTCTCCGAGAGATAACTTATTTTATTTTACACTAACAAATCACAGTGAAACCACGCCCATCGAAAGTGGCGTACATATAAATTTAATGGATTTCTTTTAGGGAGGTCACACTTTAATAAAAAAAAGAAAAAGCATATGTGCTTTAAGAATTATTTAAAGCACTTGTGCTATAATAACGACTTTGTCAGAGCAAAATTGAGTGTCATATTATCAATATTAAGCAACAAAAATGCATAAAGATTATTAAATTTCCTACAAATTATCCATACAGTCGTTCGCACTATGGTCTTACTAAAATATAAAATTAATATATGAAACAAAAAATAGTATATAAGGCATAATTTAGCAAATTAGTCCTTTTCTTTGGTGGCCGAATGACTGTAGGGAATTTAATAGTTGTTACAAAATAGTTTAGACCAGGTATGCTTTCTCTGAATGTCTCACCGAGACACTTCCAAATAGAAATTATTAATTAACCCCAATTTACAACAAATAAAATTGTATGATTAATAAAATGTCTTAATTTGAATTGTAGGAAACATCGTGGTGGTTTGGGGGAGGCACTGACCTGACGCCGTACTACTTGAACGAGGAGGACGCGGTGCACTTCCACCAAACGCTAAAAGACGCCTGCGACGACCACGGACCTCAGTTCTACCCAAAGTTTAAGAAGTGGTGCGACGACTACTTTTTTGTCGCTCACCGGGGCGAGAGGAGGGGCGTGGGCGGCATTTTCTTTGACGACTTGGACGAGCCGTCAAAAGAAGACGCTTTCAAGTTTGTTTCCAGCTGCGCCAATTCCGTTATTCCGAGCTACGTGCCCTTGGTGAGGAGACACAAGAACATAGCCTACGGGGACAGGGAGAGGACCTGGCAGCTGCTGAGGAGAGGAAGATACGTCGAATTCAATTTAATTTACGACCGAGGAACGAAATTCGGGCTCTACACTCCCGGCGCTCGATTCGAGAGCATTCTGATGTCGCTGCCTTTGACCGCCCGATGGGAGTACATGCACGAGCCCAAGGCGGGATCTCCAGAAGCTGAACTCATGGAAGTCCTCAAAAATCCTAAAGATTGGCTGGGAATTGACAAGAAATAAATCTAATGTTTATATTAGGGAAATTGTTTGATTGTAATTACGAAATCTTTTATACAAATACACTGTTTGAGATACAGATTCGTGTTATTTTTAATAGTTCATATAATACATTTTATTTCTTGATTGGTACGAATAATTTAAAAGTTTCGTTACAGGAACTGCATTATATTAGATATTTTAGAAAATTGGTTCCATACAAAGCGGCTCAACCTTAACTAAGATGTTCAGATATACGACTCCGCTGTAATTCATTATTTTAATTTTGTATGAACTCGAAATGAGGATAAGACACATGTGTATTGTTATCTAGATACTATATTCTACCGAATTTAACACTATTTCTTTAAAATTTCAATACTTTTTTTGACCAAACATGTTGAGAGAATTTTTGCGATATTTTGCCCGTTTTCTCGACAATAAAAGACAAATTTACCTTTGTTGAGGTTTCCAAGACCAGGGAAAACTAAGCAAAGTGGTAAGAAATACCGGAACTTTTTTTCAGCAATATTTAGAATTTTTTCCGTTAAAAGTGGATATCCATTTTCTTCTTCATTTCCATTGGAAATAAAATTATTTATTATAATTTTTTGTTATCTCCCACTATTATTCAAAAATCCTATAATGCTGTATAGTCCCCCAAAATATAGATTTCTATCTAATCGAAATACCCAAAAACACATGTTTAAAAAAATTATTCAAATAAAAAAGTTTACAAATGGAAGAAAAGCACAACCGATTTCCAGTACAATAATTTTACCGTAAAAATTTTGTCAAAAGTGACAACCAACATAAGTTGCTTGCGAAAGTTGCATCGCGCTTTTTTAAAGTTGCTCGTAAAACCACAACCTCTCGCTCGCACCGATATTTGGTATCCCTCTCGTATCTTGTTAACACATCTTACCGTATTCCAATGGAAGAAGTTTCCAACTGGAAAAAAGCACAACCGATTTCCAGTTCAAAAATTTTACCGTAAAACTTTTGTGTATGTCAAAAGTGACAAAAGTAGTCAATTTTGAAAATAATAATAAAAAAAAGGAAAAGTTGGTGTGTTAGCACTTTAATTAGAATCAGTGCAAGTAGCAGTGTGTGTGATTAGTGTAATTAGTTCGATTACTATCTAACGCAGCGACAGACAAGAGTGGGCACTATGGATTTTCGCAAAAATACGTCATTTTCGATCAATGGTCAAACCAGACTCGTATTTGCACACCATTTGTTATTGTTTACCTAGAAGAAGCTCTTTGCATTAGTCGGAAGCAGTAATTGTGCGTTTAAAAATAGTTTACATGGCAAAATATGAAGGTTTTTGTCGAAAGCTGTGAAAGCTTTGTACGTCGTGTGTATGTGTGTGGTGGTGTGTTTATGTCGCAGGACCTAAGGACGAGCGAATTTGATTTTCGTGCTCTGGGCCCGTTTAGGAACGAACGCACAGCAGCCGCCAGCTGAAATGGAAAAACGAATCACAATATAATTGTGTAATTTGTATTTGCCTTTTGACGGCTAATTCTACGCGATTGATTATTTCATTTTTCATATTTTTGTTTTTCTCTGCTCTCCCTCTCCACACGGATTTTGTTTCAATATCAAAGCAGTCGCGTCATTCATTAGCATATTTGATCCACCCCCACAGCAACGCGTTGTAAAGTGTCGTCTTTCCTACTATTGCTCAATCAATTCATTTCTCCTCAACCAGTCAGTGTTAACTCGAAAAATATTGGTCATTCGATTTATTCATCGCAGATGTGCTTTGTAATTAGTTAAAAATCTGTGGCTGGATTTATCTACGAGTGTGTGAGTGTAGTGAAGAAAACAAATACAAAAGCTCTCGCGCATGGCCAAAAAAGCTTAAGCGGGGGAAGAGAAGAGCGCAACTTTATTAGAGCCTTCTTTAATCTGCGATAATTAATTTCATGCTTCAGTTCAAAGCAATTTAATTATTTTGATTATCTTGTGATAATGTGTTAATTGAACTCTTTTAATAAGAGAAAAGGCAAAAAATCTCTGAAATACACAAAAATATTCATCATATTGCCATTTTAGGGATGTTATTGGAAGATTTCCATTGGATTCCAGAGAGGAAAAGCAAATAATAATATTATTGAATAATGTGCAGATTTCGGTCCTTTTTTAAATAGCAGATGGTTTCAACGTCTTATTTTTTTAAAGGAAATCCTAGGAATTAGAAACAACTTTCCATTAGAAAACACATTTTATGTAATTTACATTTCCATTAAAATTAATACTAATATGTTTAAATACGTCTTAGTTTGAAAATTTAAAAAAAATTAATTTTTAAAACAAATTTTTTTAACCTCATTTTTATATTTAATTTCTTGAATTTTCCTTAAGAAAATGTCAATGAAAATTTAATTATTTCTATACAAAATCGACCCCGAACTTTTGTTTATCTTTGGCCGGTTTGTGGTTCTCGGAGCAGATTTCTCAAGTACAAATTGAATCTTACGCCTTGTAATTGAATTCTCTTTTGATGTGGCGACCAAAAACGAAGAGGAAGATTGTATCAACAAATCTGTTTATTACGTCTTTAGTCAAACACAAACAACCACAAAAATAGTAAAGTTGAAATTCAACTTGGGTCATAGTTTATTTAACTGTCTTGGAATAATATCTAAATTAATTTTCCTATTATTGGCACCATTTCATACAAATATAGCGTAAAAAGTATAGTTTTAATTACTAAATGTAAAGTAAATTAATAGATTTTAAATAATATATATCAAATAATTTACTTTAAATTATTTCAATTATAGTAACATTAGCTTCTTAATTAAAACAATATGTTTGTAGAAATCAAATAAAAATTTTAAAATTAATATTTAAAACGAATAAACCACTAAGCATATATTTAATGTGAAGTCAACAATTAAAAGATTCTTTACTTCCAAAATCGACATGTTTTTTGTAAAGTATATCTTTTTCAAATCGTTTTTAAATTTTATTTCTCGAGGGAGTTCCAAATATGAATACTTTGTGACGGAATATTTAGCACGTTGTTGAGCCATAATCAAAAGAATTTGTAGTATTTCACATTGTAAAGCTTTTAAAACTTTTAGAATGATATCAATTCCATTTAAAACACGAGCCCCTTCAATTAATGGAAAGAGCACTTTAAAGTGGTCTCCATGTTCCCCTGCGGTGAGTGAGCGAGGAAAGCATGTCCTTGTCACAGTCGCCTGCCGTGTACTGTAAAATTGCTTTTCCTCGAAGGGGTAGCCGTGTATTTAAAGGGAGGTTTTCCAAGAGGCGGTTCCAGTTAGTCAGTTGTTTGGTGGCGGTGCGGATGGCCAGACGGGCGCGTTGCACATACACAGTGATTGGGGAAACTCTCCTCTGTGAATTTTCCCCCAAAAATACCAATAATAATAATAATAGAACAGCAACAATAATAATCGAGAAAAAGTAGAAATTGTGCTGCTGCTGGAGTTTCTGAAACCAAGTCGTTGTCATTCCAGTGAAAGTCGCGAACGGAACTGGACGCACCTAGTGAATCCGATGGCCGATCCTTTGTCCCAGCCGTCGACCCAAGAAAACAGTACAATTATAAAGACAAGTGCTAAAAATCTTAAAGAAAGAACCCCGAAAATTCTGCTATTGTTTGCATAAGATGTCAACTAAATAGTCAAGTGTCGATTGTTGTGTCTTGTTATTGCGTCTTATGTGTATTTTTTCGTGAGTGCAAATTCGTGTCACGGCAGTTGCAGAACGAAGAAATGTGCGACGTAATAGGCGTTTGTTGAAGATATATCCTTTTTTTAAAAAGAAAATTAGTGGTGGACTCTAAGCTTGTTCCTTTCTTTTTCTCCCGTCCCTGGCCATCCCGAAATATATTTTATATTTGCTATGAGGGGCTTTTTGCGAATAATTTCGGCCTTAATTCCAACAACTGGGTGAAAATTCATTAGGCAAACAGCAGAAACAGAGCAGAAGCGACTAAAACAGGCGTCCAATTATTATACAAAGTCAACCGCGAAAATTATGTCACCATATGCGGCCATAGACTCCTCTTCCCGGTGTGTGTGCTTTTACCCTCATAAAAATTAATAAACAGAGCGCTCTGTTTGCCAATTTCCCACCTGGTGATGATTTTCTAACCGAAAAAGTCGTCCATTCTATGAAAAGTTGAAGCGTGTAACGCCTAGGAAAAAAAGAAAATCACCAGGCGCAACAAGATTGCCAAAATAAATAATAGGGGAGAGAAGCTCTCCACAAAATACAAACACACAAACAGCAAGATGAATAGAATTGTAGACCAAATATAAACCTCAAGAGTAGCGAAAATCCAAGAAAAGTCCTCCAAGTCTGTCGCGGCGACCAAATAAAATAGACGAAATGACACTATCTCATCATTATCATGATTATAATTTGCCCCTATCATTACAGTTCTAGTCCGTTTGTGTATGAGTGTGTTCCTATAGTCGTCTCCGAAGCGTAGAGCAGAGTTCCCTCGCGCGCGTTGTCATCGGATGTTGTTAGTCTAAGAGGCGGGCAGCAGCAGCAACAGCAGACAAAAGACGAATTCCATAATCCCATAAAATAGCCACCCACTTATATATCTATGCATAAATATATAGAGAAATTGGATAAAAATAAACAATAATAAAGAGACCATAAAAGTAGAGGCCGTTTTGTTGTACTAGTTATTGTTGTTTGCATTGCATATATCTCTCTATCTAACTGTCTGTATGTAAATAAGTAACTCTAAAGATTACACGTTGTGAGTGTTAAAAGTAAGGATAATTGAAGGACAGAAGAGTTGAAAAGTGGTGGAAAGAAAAGCCACAAATTAAAAGTTAGACATTTATTCAGTGTGTTGTTGAGAGAAACGAAAATCCAACTCAGAGAACGGGCAGCAAGAAGAGTTCCGCCACAATGAAAAAATTCACATTCAAAGGAGTCCTCGATGGATTCCGCTCCACCGTTCAGCAGCAGTCCAAGCCAGAGCAGGAGATCCCCGAAACTCTACGCGCTGAACATTTTCAACTAAGAAAGGTAAGACAAACAGTTTTAAAAACTATATAATTTAAATTGTAAATTAAAGCAGGAAATGTTCGTTGATAATTTTTAAAATTCATCAATTTCTCGTTTGAAATATTGATTAGCAATATGAGATATTTTATTTCCCCAAAATGTCTACGATTCAAAGTCTTATCAACAGTAAGATATCTTAAATGCCCAGATAAATAAAAAAAATACTTAAATGTAGAATTGTTTAGTTGAAAAGGCATCATATTAAAATTACACAATTTCATTTTTTTATAAAAAGGGGAACAAAAATTGACAAATTTAAAAGAAAAGGTCAATATATATAAATAATTTTATTGGAAAAAATGTTGAATACAAGCATATCGGGCTATTTATAGGCTATTCTTTATATTATATATTCATTTATATATTTGATAAGACGTATGAAATAACTCTGGTATTAATTTAGTGATAATAGGTTTTTTTTATTCATTGGTGAAACGTGTAATACTTAGCATTCCTAAAATATTTAATAATGAACATTTTATGTAAATTATCGACACGAAATATGCACATTTGACAATTTTGTCAACTTACGAGCAAAGAGCTGTTGTTTGACCTAAAGATAAACCGAACTGCATTGAAGTTCGTTCATTTTTGGCGTGCATTTTGTAGTGCCGTTGTCGTAGTCATCGTCGTCGCCTATATACATATTTGGAGTGCAAAATTAGTCGGGCGAATGTCGGGGTATGTTTACAACATTATTAGTCACTATCACGGCGAACGCGACGGTGGGAGCCGAAGCACGTTTAACAGAAAAAGCCCGCCGCAACGACGGGGCCGTTATTCTGGTTTTGTTTACACGGGGTGTGATAACAGAATATTATTGCAATCTATTCCCATTGTTGTTGGCCGTTTTTGCTACGAATATTATTCGTTGTGGGTCTCGTGTTTTGAGTGTATAATAGGCCGAAATCAAATTAAAATTGATATTATACATGTATAAAAAGAATGGTGCTATCATATCGTTTTCCCCATTTGCGAAACACATAGTACGCATTGCGACTCGAAGGAATGTTGGGCGCTGGTCTGGTCTAGCCTGGCTTTTGATAAATGGACCAAGTAATAGGAAATAACCACATTTGTCAGTATTATATTAATATTATTAAATGAAGGCGCAGGCACAAGAGAGGGACTTGTGGAAAATTGTTTCAGTGGTTTTATATTTTTCACTGTTATCAGTTAATGTCAATGATTAATAGTCACTGTTTTTCTTTCGCTACGTAAACTCCATTAAATGTTTTAAACAAATAAACAGAACAAGTGATAAAAAGACAGACTCATTTGAATGTATTTATACGTCATCAAATATAAATAAAGAAATGAATAACCATTTTTGCTTTTATCACTATATTTATGAAATATAAAAGTATTACTATCAATTATCTGAATCTTTATTTTTTACTTTAAGTATTGTTGTAGAAAACTTTTATTCAATTTCATCTCGCTCCAATATTTTAGTTGACTTCAAAGAGCTATCAACAAAGGCGAAATTTATTTGGCTCGTTTCAATTTATAGGTTGACACGGTTTAAATGGGTACTTGAAAACGACTTAAATTGGGAAAGTTCCGGGTAATATTTACGCTTCCTGGCGACACATCTCACTTTTGCAATGTCTGAAACTAAGTTTTAATTTATTGTTTCATCTTATTTATCTACTCGTGAAATTAATTTAACTTATTAAAAATGTAACAATAAAACTAACAATTTACCAATAAATATATATTAAAAAAAACTCTTGTCTTGAGTAAATTTGAATTAGGAAGCAAAAAATTTATCCAATTTATTTCTAGTTTAAAATTATGTTGTTAGATTTATTATTTATTTATTACTACAAGGAGAAATGTTAAAATTTAAATATTATATGATTACTAAACTGTATTTTACAATTACCTTATATAATTAATTCTAAATTTACCGTTATTTAAAGTCAGCCTTTATTGACCCATTAAATTTTATAACATCTGTTGTTCACGCTATAATTATTGAAGTGAATTTCAATAGAAATTATTAACGACCAATTTAATTATTGTTCCATCAATAAAATTATTATCCTTTTTAAGGCGATTTAAACCATACAGATACCGCTAACAATGACAATAATATTAATTACATAACGATACTGAAGTACAGAGTGCCGTGAAAAGCGTTTGTTGAATTGAATCTCATAGCAATATTGTACGGTATTTTATTAACAATAACCAAGTTTTATTACTTCCGTCTCATTAAAATAGTATCTGTTACTTTGTGGTCTGTTCTAAGGAGAGCACAGCAAACGTAATTCCTTTTAAATGGAACTCGGTTTTCTTTGAACTAATAAAGCCATTTTTACAGCTTCAGCTTTGAGTACACATACCCTTTCTAGGAAATTGTTAAATGACCTGGATAAATGGTTACTTCAAATGTGGATATCTCTTGTTATGCCTTTAAAATTACATTTAATTACCGATTCAATACTTTAATCGAAGAGTACAAGGGCTCTTAAGTTAATAATGGACTCTTGAGAATTGTTTACCAAAGTATTTGACCATTGCAAAAGGTTTTACATATTTGAACTGATCATTCGCAAATATGCTTTAACCTATTTCAAACAGAGTTTTCGGACAAGGATCAATTATATTAAATGTTGTTCAACTCAATTAAATATTCATCGCCCGAATACCAATTTCAGTTTTCTGTTTACAAAACGTCATTAAAATTCATGAAATGTCTTACATTCATCTAGAAGAACAAAAGCTCAATTATCTTATCACTACAATGAGTAGTCTCTTATTAGAACTTTTAATCTCATATTTCTTACAATTGTGTGTGTGCGGTGAATTGTTAACAAAAGTTTTGTCGTTTAAAATTTTCAGAAAAACTTATAATTGGATGTGTATAAAATATTTGAGTTGCAAGAAAGTTATGTAATGGAAAAAATATATACCAATTAATTAATTGGCAAAAAAACTAGTGTTATTTGCCTCTAAATTTAGAATTTAGTGTTAACAATTATATAAAAAAGTATTTGTTCTGATTCTAAACTTAGTATAAATATTACATTTATGTCTAATCAAAACTAAGTTCTGATTTCTCTTTATTCAAGTATTATTCAGGTGAAGTACAATTTGCGATGTCTGTTTGTTATTGTTAAACAATTTTTTAAAATATCCAGGCGTCTCCACTCAAAAGCTTTTTCTTTTATATACGTAATTTATCGACATTTTCTTCCGCTTTGAATTGGTTTTTATGCGAAATCAATTAAGAAAAGAACAAAAATTTATTGGGTCGTTAATTAAGGTTTAAAATTTCAATTTAAGAAGACGTCTCATATTTCAATTGTAGGGAATAAAATGTTGCAAAGTTTTTACTCATTGTATCGATATATCGTATGTCGACATCGAAACTCGTTTTAAAAGAGACGTACTTTCTGCAATATCAATTTTAGTTCTGCCATATTTGTGCTTTTATATGCTTGTCAAGGAGATGTGTTTTTTTGCATCTACTCCGCGTCTGAGTTTCAAAATAATCCGACGACGACGACGGTTTTGCTAAGAGCACAGTTTTGGAATAAAAGTTTTTGCACTGCCGCCGCCGCCGAGTTTACACTGTGCATATTTTCCCATATTATGCATTCCGGGTGAATATATGTCTGCAAGAAATCAAAATCAAGGTACGGATGGGAAACAATAATAAGTTATGTACACAGAGATATGGAGATATAGCAACAGGAATTGGAGACTGTTTTGTTGCTGTGGGATAGATGATGGAAATTGAGGAAGAAGAAGAAGAAGAAAGGGAAGAGACGGTTCGCATAAGCAGCTTTTGCTTGTGAATTGAACATCCGACAGCTAATAGACAATGGAATCGTATTGAATTCATGGGCTTTTCTTGTTTGCCGCTTTGTTGTATATTCACTTGTTTCACTATTATTTTGGCCGACAAAAGCCAAAACTGTAGCCGGTTGGTCTAAGCTTAAAGGAGCAATTTAATGGGTCTTCCTGTCAAACGCTGAACGCTGTTGAATAGCAAATAGAATTGAAGGACTCTGTCCCCACTTTAGCTGAGCCTTGAAAAAGTACAGAAAATCCGACTGAAGAGGTAGAAAAAGCGAACCATTTCAAATTTGCATGAAACAAATTGAAAATGACGAAATATTTATGAATAGCGAGAAATTGGTGGATGATTTAGGGACTTTTTTTGTTGGTCTGAAGGGTGGTGCTGGTGGTGGGGTTGTAATTTGTCGATTTCGTGGCGCTGAATCAGAAGCAAATTGCGAATGGCAATGTGGGCCAAACAACGTGATGTTTGCCACCATCCATCCGGTTCGTCTGACTTTTGAACGCCGCAGAGAAAAATTGCGAAATTATCATGGATTCATTTTCGGGTCGAATTAAGAACCATACCTCTTCGTATATTCCAGTCGTCATTACACCAACTGGCATCGATCATTTTTAATTTCAATTAGCATTTCAAATTTGCAATTTATGCGCCCCAAAATGCCTTAAAGAAACCAACAAAAATCATCTAAATGATATAATTTAACATAATATATATGTGAAGGAGTTGCGGAAAATTCAGCTCGAATAGGGATCATTACGGAGAGACTGTATGGGTAAAGGGTGTTGAACAAATTATTATCTCAATTGTAGAAAACTTTAAAAAAAAGGATCTTCTATGATTTTTATATAGTTATATTTTTTAGCATATGGTCTATATTACTTATTACCTAATAACAACAAATAATTAATAATGTTATATCAACTTATAAATATAACCGTTAATATGGTTTTATTTTTAAGTAATACGAGTAAATACCTCATTATAAAAAAACTGTGATTTTTTAAACATTGTGGGAATGATGTTATTTCAAAAATAAATAATAAAAAGAATCATTTGTAAATGTGAGTGAAAGCACAATTTCTCTTATTTTTAAGTACACTTATAAAAAAGATATGTTTTTCCCATTTGTTTGCAGTATCAAAGGAATTAAATAAAAATATTGGTTAAAATTCTTAAAAAATGATAATGGCTAAAATTTTCATATAGAAGAATAGCATATGATAATTCCTAAGATATACAATATACAAACTTGAAAAGTAATATTTTTAACCCTTTAAACTCAAATTAAGTGGATAAATAATTGTCAGTACACCCTCTATGAAGTCTGAAGGCGGATTGTATTGGCAAAAATTTCGGGTTGAATAATTCCCAATTTCGTCTTTTGAATATTAAATAGAAAATGAATAATAATTCAATGGCTGAGTTTTGTCATCTCTTAAATCACAAGTATAGTATGATGAAGAAAATGGAACGTTTCAGTGAATTATAAGCCAACAGGGCAGAAAAAGAAGAAGTGATTCCCTTCCAAATTGAATGGTATCGCTGTATGTCTCTGTGTGTATGGTGTGTCTTTGAAGGGAGAGAAAATTGCTAAAAATGACCGCAATATCATACAAAAAAGCTTAGAGTGTTATGTTAAGTAGAGAAGTGAGTTTCTGTTAAAATTGTCCTCATGTGTCTGGTCGACTGTATAAGAAGCAGCGGGACTTTGAATAAAAATGGGAAAGAATCTGAAGCATCTCATCGTCTGCCCTTTGTTCAACTTGATTCAGATACTTATAAATACATACAGAAACTACTTAAAGCTGTTTACACCGTAAACATCGCCTCCTCGTCTCTTCACTGGAGGAGCACGTTTATCACTGGAAATGCTGATATATAGGGAGAGAGTGAGAGAGAGAAAGATACAGAATATTATAATATTCCCACCAAAGAAGAGGAAGAAGACGAAAATTTGCCCCCCGAGGAAAGATGATGTACAGCTTAATCGATCACTTGGCAAGTGGTTGTCATGGATTCATATTTAGCTGGCTGCCTGTCACAAAGTATCGGGGAGACAGGAAGATTATGTTCGCCTCGGGCAGAGAATTCGAGCGCTTAATTAATTGGGGAGGTGAACGGTAAAGCTAGAAGTAGTGCGAAGTATTGGCTATAGGCAACTATGACATACTTATCAAGATTGCTGTCAAGTATTTGACTATAAAGAAGCCGGTCTGACGAGGGCAATATAAACAGACTTTATATTACAGGGTGTGTCATTCATATTTATTTTTATTGAGAATTTCGATCCAATATTACTTGCCTAGAAACTTTGATATTATATTAACTCTTCTTCAATGATATTATTTACACACTGGTTACATGAAAAGAGATCATATTTATAATTTTATTAGCAATTGAATAAAGGTAGAAAATTCAAGAAGAAAAATTTGCAACGACATTCATAAAAATCCCTAACCAGTCTTTAATAATCAATTACAAATAAGAAATAAATCAAGTCGAATCTCATATAAAATATTTACAACCCATTTACCTGTATACAATTGGATTCTGTTTGTCACTCGAATAAATTATGAGGTAAAATATTAATATTCTAACTGGAGACAATCGCAATATCTACATGCATAAAGAGATGATTTATATCAATTCTTAAAAGTACCAGTTGGAGACAGCAATGTTTCAAGTTATATTAAATTATGTGTATCCAATTTTAAATTTGTATCCTTAAAATATATGTCAAGGGTAATAAGAGATTTAATTTGAAATGCTTTTAGAAATTTACATTTTTTAAAGGAAATTCAAATTTTGTTGAAAATTTATTTGCAAATGGAACGTTAAAGGTCAAGGTATATTTTTGAATGTTAATGAAGAATTTAAATTAAATCACTTGATAGATTTATAAAATAATTCAATTTCAACATGATTAATTAATTAATCAAAATCAAAATTCTTCTCTTTCAAAAGTTATTATTTTCAGACAAGATATTTATCTTAAATATAATTAATATTATTAAGTTACTCATTAAAATTTTAATATTTTATAAGTCTTCCGATTAGTATTTCATGAATGTCTGTCAATAGAAACTTAATTATTTTTATAAAGCAATCCTCTTAATGCATTTCAAGTGATAATATATCGCTAAAGTTTCTAATAGTGGTGCACATTATCCTAACCTTGACATTTACTTTTCGCTAAAGATACACACACCCAAACACATTACCTCGCTCGTCTGTCGAATCGATTAAGAACGTTAGCACTTTGCAGATTATTTTTGTTTTCAATGCGCTATTATTATATTAGCAAATGTGTGTATGTCAAGTCGGCTGTTTGTACCGTCAACAATGTCGTTTTTCTCTACGGTGGTGGTTTTGTTTTCCTTTAAAGCTGACATCACTTGGAAAATGTGCAATACTTGTTGTTGGGTACATGGAACGATACGAAGGCTTTGTTGCTTTTGGCCTGCTTCAATTACGCTCCCTTTCTTCTGCTATAATACATACACAAATAAACACACAAAAAAGGAGGCAAACCGAGTCGTGCTCCAGATGTTTGCCTTGTCACAGTCATTGATTCTTTGAGATGAAAATTTTGCCATTTTAATCTGCTGATGGCAACCGATTCAGGTTTTTTGTGTATTTGTGTGGGGCGCGCTTTCAAGAATATCAATTGACTTTATTGAAAGAAAATACAGCACTTTTGAAATCCCGTCATTAAATTCGGAACTCGATATTGTCTAAATTTTCGGTTATACGGGATTTACTTTCATACATTAAAAGTTCATAGCATGAAAGCTCGACTTAATTTTGGTGGCTTGTTACCAATGTAATTGTTTTTAATCCGGATTTAAAAGCTTCATCTTCCTTCAATCCCCATTTGGTCGGGGTTTCATTAGATTGCTCAAAGTTTGTGCACAGTGCTCGTCATCATTTCCAAATCACATCTTAAAAATACTTTGTCCAATGATATCGAAAGAGTTTTCATTAGTTTCAATTACTTCTTTTTTAACTTTGAATAAGAGTTAAATAAGCTTGTTTTTCTTCGATTGAAAAACTAAGAACATTGAGATTTTTAAACAAACTTCCGTTTTAATCTTTTATTCATTGGTTTAATCTATAAAATTAAAATGCATTTAAAAGACCACATTTGATCTATTATGAATCTAGTTTTAAACTAAAGGATAAATAAACTCATAACCTAAAGCATATTGATTGAATTTATGTTTGAAACTATTCTGTTTAATCATTGAAGTTTGAATGTCAACAACCAACACTGATTTTAAAAGGATGACAACTACTGTTTATTCATGTATATTAAACGTATATAGAAAAAGCCGCTATGTCGTCCATTCTTTTATGTTGCCTTTCATTTCAATTACGGGTTTTGCCACAGAATTTCTTTTTTCCTGTTTTGTTGATTTTTTTCTGTCGCCGCTTGTATCGGCCAGGAATGGAGGAGTAGTGAGTGAATAAGTAAAATGAAAAGAATTAGAAAATCTGCAACGAATAATTTCGTATTACCCGTGGTGAGGCTATGGCTAACGTAATATTAAAAGTTTTACCCAGTCGAGTGCACGATCCGCATACACATGTGCAGATTTGTAAGCAATTTCTGACTGTCTATTTGTGTTTGGAAAGTGTGGGGATGATTATATGGGGCAATCGATAAAGCACTACACACTCTCTCCATCTAGCCAAGCCAAGTCCGCTCGACAATAATAAGGGATTCGGCTCAATTAGGACTTTTGTTCTCTCTTCCACTTCTCTGGTATTAATATGTTTGTGAATATGAAAACAAAAACTTGTTATAAATATGAATTTCTTATTAAAAGTAAACATGATTTTATCGGAAAGACAACAAAGACTCAAGTGGCTGTTGGGAGAGAGAGGAGGAAATTCAGTAGTCTACTCCTTAGTTGAACAACTTTTGGCACTTTGCTCCTTTCGTAATTGGTTTTCAAGAACATAAGCTTCTCCTGTGCTTAAATATTCACAAACTTGTTTTAGTTTTTATGCCTCATCTCCGCCTCCCAAATTAGTCACTAAAATATGCGCTCTGTAAACTTGTTGTGAGGAAATTAAAAACTTGCAATGTCTTTTAGCAGCTTATTATTTAATTTTCCAGAATTGAATAAATGAAAAAAGTAGTTTGCTATAACAGCATTTTGAGAGAGCTTATTGTTATTAATTAATGAGTTTGTAATTAGTCTCAACATCATAAATTATCACTGTGTAATTGCGAATTTATCATTTGTAATTCTTGTCATTCGAGAAACGTTGAAGGAAATCTGTGCTCTGTTAATTATAATTACGTTACTTCCCAGTTAATTGTCACTTCTTATTATATAACAGGTGAATTTAATAATTAAGGGTTGTTAATGAAGATCGAATCCATTTTTATGTGACAAACCAATTTTTTCAAAAGTATATAAAAAGCAAATAAATATGAGGAAGTAAAAGGTCAATTCTTCATATAGTTATTTTTAATATCCCAAACAAAAAATTTATATAATTATCCTTTTTAATTTCTCTTTAAAATCATATTATCCAAACTATTGTCGACTTTATTTATAAAAATAATTCACATACTTTTTTATTTGAAGCTATGTATTTTATTAATTTTCTTTAAGGGAAATAATTTTTGTAGGAAATTCTTGATTTTAATCAAATAGAACATTAATCAAAATTTTTTAATTGGTTTAATTATGATTGAATATGGTTCTGCGCATTTCTAAAAATGAGTGTCCTCAAAACTGAAATGACGACAAATTACGCCGTTTTGGTTTATGGACCGTAATGTCCACCACGCTTCGAATCAGGCAATCTACCAAGCATGACACTAATTTACATCCGGGTCCAGTTCCTAATTTTAATATGTACGTGACAGAAATGATGAAAGCCCCATTGACCCCAAAAATGCCTGACGTGGCAAAATCAAAATGGCCAAAGCAATGCTGTGAAATTGAAATGTCACATCAAAACCATTTCTCCTCGCAAATATTCGACTGGAATATCCAATTCGAGTTTTGGTAAATCAGAAAATTAAATTTTTCCAAAATTTCGATTCATCTCGTCGAATTGCAACCCCTTTTTGTCTAGTTGTAATATAATATCCAATCGAGAGCAAATTAGCATTACAGTTATTATTATTAATTGAATGACAGATGATGGTATAGATAATTTGGGAGTAAAGTGCTGTTCGGAGCAGTAGCATCACTGTCCCCAGTGGAATGACAGGGGCGGATGGAGTATGCAAATTACTGTATCGATTCGCTATATAATATAGTTCACTTTTGGCTCTTGTATGAAACGTTTTGAGTGGGTGTATATAATTCGGTTAAGATGTGCGACCAAGATTAGGGAAGCCAAATTGTGTCAGGACAGGGATCTGACGGAGATGGAGGCAGGCGTGCTGGGGCTGAAGTGGTGAGGTACGTTTTTTGTATGAATGAACCGACAAACGTAATCTTGATTATCACTGATCCCATTGCTGAGTGTAATTTTGCCAAATTGTATTATGGAGTGTGCCACTCTTCTGCTATCCCCTCTCCACCCTTATTCAATCCCAGCTTGTGTTTGTGCTGTCGAACAATGTTGCAAATAATGACAATTTTAAGCGGTTGCCTTATTTGATGGAGCATTTTGTAAGGCGTTTGAATAGCTCGCCTTTTTTCTTGTCTAAGGACAAATATTCTCCGTACGAACAATGTTCTGAAATTCATTTTAAATTGTGTCACTCACAATTTGGTTCAATTTAACTCTGCTCTCGGTATTAGAGGTGCTTTTCGGCAAATTGTACAAAGTACAGCTTAAACTGAGACCACCCAAATGAAAAGTACACGGCACAAACAGGGGCGTTGAATTGAAGAGACACTTTCTCGCTGATAGAAAATAAGCAAATCATTTAAAAATGTTTTCCATGTTATTATGAATTCCGGTACTTAAATGTAAAAGATTTAATTTTACTTTTATGGTTATATGTTTTGTATTCTGTCTGTTGTTGAGAAAAAGCGCCATCACTTTGCGATGAGGAGAGGTATAAATGGTCCAAATCACGAGGCGAACGTACCGGAGGGCGGGCGTCGCTAACGGTTATTCACGGACTGGTGACTGGCAGATGTGTCTGTTCCGACATCATGGACATTTAGCATGCATCTGCCCAGCTTCCCATAAAAACATTTTTATGTAACAAGTTTACATTGTGCAAAATGGAAAATGTTTCGCAATAATATTTTTTCTGTTGCCTGTGCCGTCTTCCTACTTCTTCTAGACCCCCACAGCAATATACAGAAGCACACCACAACTGAGCTATCGAATTTTGCCACTGCACACAGTCGTTATGAAATGGCAAAATATCAATTACGGATTATTTTTGTCGTACATTTTTCTACCTCGGCTCGTAATTGCGAGAAATTTACAGTAAACACAATTAAATTAAGCCTTATTAGGGATTTGTGGATTTCTCTCGCTAACTTCTTTAATTAAATTCATTAAGTGCAAAACTTAATAAAATACTTTTTTAAGCAGAAGTAATAATTTTTGGATTACATCAAAATAGATTTTAATTATTTTTTGGACAGTTTAAGATTTTTCACCGATATTTTTAAACTTCTGCAAAAGCACAAGAGATTTTGTTTGAAAGCAACGAACTTCATTCAAATTTCTCTTTGATTTGAATGTAATTCAAATACCTTTTATGTCAATAAATATTTTTAGATACAAATAAAATAATAATAATCTAATTCCTTTGTCATCTCTTGTTGTTTACATAAATTCATTTTAATTATTTTGATGAATTCTGAAAGATACATTTTGTTTTAGAATAAATCCCCAGAAATATAATATTTCCTGAAAGACGTATTAGGGACTCCGTCCCAAATTTCCATTAGCATTAAATGATGTTTAATTTATAAACCTCTTTCATATACATTTATTATAATACACATTTTGCAGCATTACCTGGAATATTTGAAAACCGAACGTGTGTAGTATATTATTCTAAATACTAATATATAATTCAGTAACGTTTACTTATTAGGAAAATATCACATACCTACCATAATTATTACCAGATTCGATAATTATATGGAAAAGTGTTACAGTGCGGTCTTTAAGGGAAGAACTATTATAATTTATAACCGGATTACGTATCGGAGTTATTAAACTCGTTCCTGATTTTGCTCCAAGGTTTTGTCATGTTTTTGGTAGAATGTGGCGGAAGGAGGAGGTTATAGTTAATTTAACTCGACTGAAACGATTTCCATTTCAATGGGTTTTGATTCAAACTGGAATCAAAGAGCCACCCTTTCAGTAATATTCATTTGATATTAATTACAAAAGTTTCCAGTTAAAGTCTACCACTAGAGAGAAGAAAGTAAGAGGAAGAGTGAGTGCGAAGGTCTCTCTCATTTCCCTGGAAATGACTTTAATGACACCCCGTTTGCACGTCATCTTCTCGTTCCGGTCGCAGCAGCAACAACAACCCGTTTAGTGCCTGAAAATGTGTCGTCCTGGAAAATTTATGATTGATCCGTATTGACACCAATGTCAGTGGTTAGGGGTGACCGATTTGATTGTCGCCCCTTCCTTTCCGCTTTTGTATTTATTCATTATTTCACCGAAAAACTGGCCGTTGACTGATCTGTCTGATTAACACAAAAAGCTCTCCATTGGCCGTGAATGGCATTACCGCTTGTCGCTAGGAGGAGGTGGAGAGCAAACTTTCTCCACCCTCAGCAAATAAATCAATGTCAATCAAAAGGGACAGGGCGCCCCACGTTGTGTAGTCAAATTTAATAAATTAAGAAATCAACAAGGAAATGAAAATCAATTAGAGAGAACAGTGGCCACTTGAATCTATGAAAATGGAGAGCTCTCAGCTCCTCCAAATTTCAAGCACCAACGGATTAATAATGGAAATATGAATTACGAGGCAAAGGCGAGGCGGCAGGAGGCTTGTTTAATTGTCTGTTATTAACCAATAATGGAATACAACGCAATAAGCCTACTGTTTGATGAATCTCTTTCTCACTCTCAATCTCTCTCTCTCTTTAACTTATTATCGAATCAAAAGAACACACTGACAAATCTGGCCAGCAAATTTATTCTCCAAAAGTCGGGTAATTAAGATGATTAATAGATTTTCAGACCATCCCAGTCCCAGCAGTATTAAATCAGCATCGATTAATGTTAATGACAGAACTGAAAACGGACCGACTGTCGTCAAGAGGGGATGTATTTTTGCCGTTCTGAAAATCCCTGACAATAACGACCTTTTACTCGATTCAGTTCAAAGACTCTGAACTCTGATTCCATCACACACACAGTTCAGGTTTAAAAGTAATGAGAGGCCAAAAAGGTATATGTGATGAAAAATTGGAAAAGCGAAATCAAATTTCCTTTTTAATTCCGATTACTTCAAATGAGTAATTTTCCATTAGACGGTGAATTTTTGGAATAAATTGAATTTCGCTCAAGTGCTCGTAATCCCTCCACCCAAACCCAAATTTTATTTATGATTGAAAAATGCAAATCAAAGCTCTAAATTCCAGCTAAAACCTGAACAGGAAACGTTCCTAGTATTTACCAGTGCCTATTAATTAACTTTTTGGATAACGATTTTCAGCTCGTTTTTTAAGCAATTTGCACAATAATATCCATGTATTAAGTTTCATATACCAATTTGGGTAACATCCTAAATAAAAATAAAAAACTTTGCAAATAAGTAATCATTTTTTATTTGTTAAATCAAAACTTTTCTATTAATTGCTTCTAAATTTTTAAAGCAAATATTTTTTAGGAAAAGAGTTATAAAGAATGAAAACGGTACTATTATAAAAAATGGATTCTCTTTAAAACAAACCGTAAATTTGTTAGTTTTTTACAACAGAGACATTCCAGTGTGCATTTCGAACAAAGTGGATTAGGTTCGATTAACTGTCAAGGGCGTTGTCTATCGATATCGCCAATAAAAGGGAACAGATAAGCATTAATTCGAGTCACAAGTCCCGAAAAAACACATGTCACTTGAAAAAATGTAGCAATGGTGGAGGAAAACGCCGAGAATAAGCCATCCATCCATCTATTCCATTCCCAGTTTGAAGACAATGTACTTTACATATGTTTCTTTATGTACTTTTGATTCTTCTCTTGTTACACACATTGGCAAGTCTAATACATCAACTTTTGGGCCCCTTATAAGGCGGTGGTTGATAATCTGATATGGCATGTTTTCCATTAAAATTTTCGCTTCTGCTTTGCCATAATTTTGTTGGCCTTGTGTGTGAATGTGTGTTTCGCAATTTTTATGCCGCCTCTATAATATGTGCAAAAAATCCAATTTTTTCGCGGAGAAATTCAATTCGCGTTCTTTAAATAAAGAAGTGTGAATTTGGGTGGAAGAAGCATAGAGGAGGGGGGTGAGAAAAAGGACGAGAAGATGGATGGATGGCTTGTTACAGCGAAAAACTGTTGATTTAGAATCTCGCGTGATCTGATGGCGGAATTGTGTGTGCGCCTGCAAATTTTCCATTGATTGTTGTTCATCATGGCCGTATTATGGGACTGTTTCCTTAACATTTTCATCGTCTTCACTTTGTTGGAAATGTTTGCGCGACAACAAAACTCAATATCGTAATAATAGGGCGGACGGAGTCGCAGTTATGCTAAAGTTGATTTGCGATTGCCAATTTATATTTGCCAATGTGGAATGTGACACAAATCAAGCTTATTTGAACAGAATGAACACTTGATGCATCTTTTATTAGGGAAATATTTGTATTCGGTATAGTATTTGCAATGTACGTTGTTTTGTTTATTTTCCGGTTTTATTCTTCTCATTCGAAATAAAATATAACCCAATATTGTCATTTGGTTTATTTCAAATGGTTTAATAACGAGATATTTACAGAATATTATTTTACGTCATAATCTTTATTAGAAGGAATATTAAAATATAAAATATATTATTAAATAGGATTAACACTTCAATAAACTAAATATCAAAGCTTGAAATGCAAATATGCATTTAATTTGCAATGTATTTCTATGAGTATTATCTTATTTTATTGAAAACATTTAACTTTATCATAATATTTTTCTTATATTTTGTTAAATGAATAAGTTATTTGTCAATATTATTTTGATCATAAACATTATCAAACTTTGTTGTCATTTTAGCAATAAAATACTTTTTTTATTTCTTCAATAAACTCGATCAAAAATAAATTGAATTTGTGTATCTGGCATCCAATCGTTGTTGATCTAAACCGATCCACTTTTCTCTCGGTTTGCTATTACAAAGTATATATTGACCCGTTTTATTTATGTGTTTTTATTGAGGACATCAACATAGTTTGTCGTTTAATTCTTCATCCAGGGATAGAGAAACGACTTTCCAGCATCACACCTGTGCGACTTTTGTTGATAGGTATGCTGTCACTTCTGTACAATTTTCACAGCTCAACACCATATATCCATGTTATTTGTCAGCTCCAGAATAAGTTTCCATTGTAGAAATCCCTTTATCAGGTGCGGTTAGAAAACTGCAAAATTCTACTCAAGTCCACTCCTTAATCCACAATTTCATGTGGTCTATATGAAACTCCCATAAATCCATCACGTTTTTCAAGAGCTCTGTAGAAAATCAACCTTTTTTGTACCATTTCAAATAAATTTGTTAAATTTAATGGAATTTAAAGGCATAAATGCCCGAAATTATCAGCTGAATTACCAATTCCAGTGTAACAAAGCACCAATTAAAATAATATAATAATCTGGTTTTTGGTAAAAGATGCAATATTAATTGGGATCACCTCATTCAAGAATTTAAACTGAATTTCATTGCGGTAATGAACCATGTCATAATTTACAGGCATCCAAAATTTATGACATAATTAAATGGAAATTAAAACCACAACAAATTTGCAAATGCAATAAATTTGCCAATAAAATGACCGCTCGTATAATTGCAGAGAAATTTATGGAAGACTTTCGTTTCTTGTCTATCATTCAGTTGAATTGAATTTGGTAAATTTTAATTTAAGTTTAATTTATTTTCCATGTTTATAATATTGATCCAAATGTTAATCCCTACAATTTCTAAACAACTCAAAAGTCATTCAATTACCCAGTCAATCGTTTTAACACAATTACGGTATTTTTAGCCTTACCGATTTAATCCAATTAGGACAATAACACTTATTGGAAATCAAATGGCTAACAATACGAACCACCTGTTTCTAAACGCCTGAAGCCATAAATTAATAATTAATTCACATTTTTATTGAAATTTTACCAAATGATTATGTATTATTAATTTTTATTGAAAAATATTATTTTCTAACTGCTACGTGAATATTTGTACATTGACTATAAATACTATTATTATTAAATGTATTCCAATGACTAAATTAAAAAAAATAGCATTACTGACAACAATGAAAGTAATACAATTCTTGCTTATAAAAAATACAACAGTCATAATCGAACAGCAATTACCAGTTTTAAACTATTGTTTGAGTTGAAATATTCATTTGTATGCTCAAATGTATACAAAAAGTCATTAATAGAAATGAATCGAAATTTCCATGTTAAAAATAAACACATTAAAGCCACTTATTACTATATGTTCTTAACAAAACTATATTAGTATAATTTATCGCAAATTGCTTTCACTTTCAATCATGTCTCATTCCAAAACTACATATGATAATATTTGCTTAAATAGCACGTTTCTGCAATAATTTCAAGTTGTCATTTAGCTATCTGATGTATATGGTAAAATATATATATTATTTATTGAAAGTGTCTGTTTAGCATGTCAATAACTATTGATTATTTGATGACAAATATGGCATTGGGTAACCATATTAAATTAAAACCGCCAATTAGAATCCGCTAATATCAATGGTTTCCAATTACCTCGCCTGTGATAACCATTTATTGGTGGTAATATTTATGTAGCATGTAATATTAAACAGGTAATTCTATTGGCATCCATAGGTTTTCATGCTTAAAGCGATACTTCATAAGCAGGATGTCAATTATGTCGACTAATCGGACGGGAATCATTATTGCTTACGTTCTCCACTATTCCGTTAAAGCTCCTGCGTATTTTAGTTAGTTGATTTTAAGTGAGCTTGTTTCTATGTAAAATATTAGTTCACCCCCAGTGAAATTCACTTTTATTCTCTACAGAATTACTCCACAGCCGTCCAAAGTGTGTGGTTGATGGGAGGTTTATTCAATGGGGACCGTTTAAAATTCAATTTGTTGTTGGGAAACACATTTGCCAAAAAAAAATCAACATAAAAAGAAGAGAAAAAAATCGGAATCTGAATTCAGTTCAGTCCTACTCGTATTATTGGTGAGAAATTTCCGAGTTCAGTACTTTTGCTCGCCAAATTAAACTTTTTAGTGCTAAATTTATTGAGAGCTTTATTTATTGTCTGGTCATTTTCCCTCGATGACTTGTGTATGTATGGTGGCCAGTATTCAATGGCCTATTGAACGGTGCGATTTTAGAACTGTCCGAATTTGGGAAATGGACGGCACAAAAATTGTAAAATTTATATAGAAGTTGCCATTAAAACTGGCCGGCCATAGGGAGAGAAAACTCGGTATCGACGAACAGAAAAACAATGGATGGCAAACTCATAACGTTTTTATGTATGTATGGGTCTGTGTTAGTGGTGGAGAGAAATTATTTATGTACGTGAGGAGGGTAAACTGGAAAAGCTCACATCGGTGGAAAAGCGACGGTACTGCTTTTTCTGCTGCTGCTTAATATCGATCGCAGTTTCGTTTTTAGCTCATCATGTGTATTATTGTAACAACTATTGTTTGCAGAGCTTCTCCAACTGAATATATATATTTATTTACACTGAAGGACATTGAATTAATACCTGGAAATGTAATTTTACAAGATACATATTTCTTACTCAAAAATTATATGTTAAAGTAATCATCATAATAAGTTTGGGTAAAAATAAGTACCCGAATTGACTTTCTTCCTCTTTACCATTTCAATTCATTTTATCTCATCATACAGTATAAAAATTCATTATATATCAAATTATATTTAAACTCAAAATTTGTATTCTATAAATACTTTCCTAATCTGTTTCTAAATCTAATTCAACTTCGTCGAGTGTATTCGTAAATGTAGAAGGTTTCACACTTTTGGGGCTATAAAAGTAGCTGAGAGAAAGACTGAGAAAGAGTGAGGTAGGGGATGCTTATAAACAAGAATTTAGAACAGAGCCACACCACGAAGCTTGAAGCAAGTCAAGGATAGCGAGTGGAAAATCCAGAGACAGAGAATCACACACAGGGGAAATGAAATCAAATGATGGGTAGAGGCACAAATGTTTGAGGATGGTTGGATGATGGTTATAATATTAATATTATTAGTCCAAAACGCCTCTCTGTCTCTCTATATATTTCCCAACACCTTTGTGTATATATGTATTTTGACACGTGTTATTAAAATTTATTATAATAAAAATAACTAAAATTTTATATTCCATGGAACGTTTACTCAGTTGATGATAATATTCTTCACGTGATATTAACTCCACGGTTATTAGAGCCCCTCTTGTTTTACTTAATGGTAATGCTTATGAATATTCTTGATAATTATCCTAAAATGAATTGACAAAAGGAGCACTTTGATCGGCCAAAAAAACACGCTAAGTAAATAGCTCTATGAAGAATAGGTATAGAATTGTCTAAAAACAAATATTATCCAACTCACAAAACAGATTAATGGAGTAACGAAATGTTATCAGAGTAGCAAATAAGCCGTTTTTTAAATTGTCCAAGGCAACAATAGCTCTCAATGTCAGAATCAAATTAAGATTAAGAAACCTTTAATAAAAAGGGCTAACCCGTACCAGAATTCGCTTTCTTAATTCATGTTCCATGCCAAAGTTTTTCTACCCCATTCGCCAAACGTTGGATGCCTAATTTTTTTTTTTCATCTCCGAGAAGAAAAATCGAAAGAAGATTAGACTATCCCATTTCCGTCTTTGCACCTTTCCATTTCACCGTAGGCAATCCCGAAATTCTAATAAATGTTGGCATTTCCCAGAAAATATACGAGGGCTCCCTGTTTGCCAAGACGGTGTAAAAGCTCTATAAAATTCGCCACATTAATTCTAATTTGGATTGAGAAGTAGATTTGCATGATTGACAGCCAGAAATCTAAATTAGTTGGAATGAAATTGATTTTAGCTTTAAGATTTACTTTAATTCATTCAATTTTTCAATTTACTTTAATTGATTTTTAAAATTAAATAAAGTTGAATTATTACTTTATAACATATTATATTATTGTGAAGTAAATCATGGTTATATATAATAATATATAATAATAAAGTCTAAGGTGATTTTTATTCAATTAAACCTTGCTATTAAGTAAAAGCAACCGCCTCAAAGCCTAGTGGTAACGCTCTCGATTGTCTCCTCTCAAGCCATGGGTTCGAGCCCTGCGTGAGTCGGATTGACTGGATCCTGTTTCAATAGGTCGAGGTGGTGTTATTTGACTAAAAAACACTTTAAACAAATAGTTATAAAAAGTCTAAACCCGTTGGTAGAAGCTGAGACTCCCAATCAATGGTCCTTACAGGATTTGAAAGGGGAATTTATTATTTATTTTAATACGTAAAAGCATTCCTTTTTATTGAAACAAATAAAATGGTAAACGTTTTAATATACTTTTTGTATTCTTCTCTTAACACAATTATAACAATTAAATTATTAATCAAACAGCTTTTCAGATTTTAGTAAAAAAAAATTGGGTGCACATAATTGCATAGAAGCGTTATTCCACCCACCAACGGCAGTTAACAAATCGTTTACATTGTAAGCTCAGTCACATTGTAGCAGAATGCACTAGTCTGTTCTAGTTGCTATTCCAATGTTCAGACAATTTTGGCTAATTGGGTACTTTTTAAATTTAATTTAATCTTCTCTGTAAATAGTGTAGCACTCGTCGGTATTGTTTAAACTCCTATTTGAATTAATTACAGTGTATTGTGTGTGTGTGTGTTTGGCCATTGTGTGGCGGAATGTAAATAAAGGGGGAGAGCTATGGAAAATTAAATTTGCATGCAGACTATGTAATGTGCGAAAGCGGTTTATTTGTGAGGAAATACACTGTATGACAGTATGTATTTAAATTCGTTCAAAGGGGGTGCGTTCAGTTCCAGAGCCTCTCTCTATCTCTATAAAAGTTAATACTGAGAGTATTTACAGAAATCACGGTGCAGTGCTTTTTCGTTTTTGAGTTTTTGTCTTTGAAGGATTGCGGGCGTGAATCCTTTATTGAATTAGGCACTGCTTTGGGTTTTGTTTCGATTTGTTATTCCGCAATATTCCGGAGAACGAGTCTATATTGGTTTTAATTGTGTTTGCGGGTGGAATTTAATTGTTTTGATTCGCCACACTATAGATTCCATTACCGACGCTCCATGGGCACTGAGCTGCTGCTCATCATCAACCTAATTCCACTTCATATCATCCTCCATTCGTGATACATCATGTGAAAAGCTCTTGTTATACAATGAGAATACTTGAGCCATTCATACATTCTCCCTGTCTCTATCTCTTTCCATCTATCTATTTTGCTCCCAGTTTATGATTTTATGTATCCATATTGCCACTGTGGAATGCACCCAGAGAATACCGTCACTCAAGGCATATCCTCATTCCTGTTCGGAATTGCATGTTACGAATTCATTGTTTAATTAAATCTATGACAATTACAGGTGAATAAATTCCATTACACAAAAATCTACTGTCTAAGATGCCATAAAGCAGTCCGGAACAAGGATTTACCACCCTCTCCCCCCACCCCCATTAACTACAACTACTGTGTACAGCCAAGGCACACCACTCGAGGCGCCCTTAGGATTAGAAGTTTTCGCATTAATATGCAAAATAGATTTAGTGCGATGGTGGCTGAAGAGATAGACACCGAGACGATTGAATAGCAAGATAACAGAGTATTTGCATAGATTATTGTATTAAAAGCTCAACTTTAATGCTCCCAAATATTTATAGATACAATCTTAAGATTCGGTATGAATTTTGTTGTTATTTATTATAGTTCATTATTATTATAGCCCTTAGTAAGACACAAACAACAAGTGTTAAACTAAAAGTTAATCCCTTTACATAAAACCCGACATGGTTTCATCGAAGATGTGATTATGCCATATTCAAATGAAAAATTGAAATGTAATTGTTAAAAAACTTTTAATACAAGGTTCTACTGTTAAAATCTGTTTTGTCATTTATTATCAATTTGTTGTTTTAATTGATTTATAGTATTTTGTTGTACATATTTTTGTGAATATTCACGTTTTTTCTTGTAATATTGTGAACTGCCGAAAAACTGTTAAATTATGTTAATCCACTAATTGTATGTATTTATTATATTCGTAATGTAGTTTATTTATAATAATGTAATGTAAATCTTTCAGTTTTTGTGATCTAAGACTAAGAAAAAAGAATAAACTTATGAAGAACAGATAAGACGTGTCTTTCTCTTGGAGAGTTCTTTTTCTTCATTCTCACAAAGGTGGATATTTTTCAACATCCTACAAAAAATTTAGTGGATTAACATAATTCAACAGTTTTTCGGCAGTTCACAATATTACAAGAAAAAACGTGGTAAATATTCACAAANTTATGAAGAACAGATAAGACGTGTCTTTCTCTTGGAGAGTTCTTTTTCTTCATTCTCACAAAGGTGGATATTTTTCAACATCCTACAAAAAATTTAGTGGATTAACATAATTCAACAGTTTTTCGGCAGTTCACAATATTACAAGAAAAAACGTGAATATTCACAAATATCTGTACAACAAAAACACTATAAATCAATTAAAACAACAAATTGATTTATACTGTTTTTGTAATATATTATTCAAAATAATATAATTAAAAGTTTAGAAATAAAAAAACAACTAATTTTTCTAATGTAAATTGGTATAGAAATTTGATAATTAATATCTTTAAATAATAATCAAATTATCTAACAAAAATTATCCATGTTTACGATAATAACCTTTCATGCTCAATTTTAATATTATGTATAATAAAAGCAATCTCAAATTCTTCGCATTCTTGTTAAGGCTTTAATAATCTATGATTTTATATTTTTCTTAAATAAAATTTCAAAACTTTAAAAAATAAGATGAATTCAAACTGATGCTGATACAAGAATTTGTTAAATTAGAGTTATATTACTCATTTATTTTTATACGTACAATTATTATCATTTTGAAAATTCTTACAATATATTTCAATTTACAAACAAATTATCAGTGACAAATAAATGCTACTAACATTTTTATCAAAGTTTATGCTATTCATGAGTTTTTCCCTTTATTTGAAAGTATTTAAATAAATTTATCATTTGTAAATTTATTTTATTACTTTTAAAATATAAATTCCATATAAAGAAAGTAATTAGTAGTTCGTAAGGCATAATTAAACAAACTATATAAAACAACATGGATTAATTTATATGCATTAGCAAATGAACACATTTGTTCCTAAGTACTGTAATTGCTCACTTAACCACCTGATTCTAACAAATAACGTTATGTTATGTCCTCCACGTGTAGAATTCGCCTAAAGACGTAATGTATTTTCGTGAATGAATGCAATTAATTTAATTATGCGAGTGAATTTGAGTGATTTTTGTCATTACCGAGGGGAAGAGAAAGTCAAAAGGAAGGAAAAAAGAGTATAAGAAAGAGGAGACCGGAAACATATTGAGCGTCGTTACGGAAATAATATTGCCGATTTATTTGTGTCCATCGGATAGCATAATTTGGGGTGAATCAATACCAGCCAAGTTTTTCTTCCCTGTGTATAAAATAAATTCATAGAGACGTTGGTTGTTGGTAGGGGAAGCAGACATTAAATGGCTCAATTTAAAGTGACTGGTGGTCAGCTCTTTAAATATTAAAGATCGAAGGTAGAAACGCCGTTTGGGAGTTCTGCATGTTTTATTATCTGTGATTTGTATTGAAATGGTATACCTAGTCCCCGGACCTGGCCACCTATTATCCATCGGTCTATCTCATTTTTTATGCTCATTCGACCAAATCGGACGGTCATCCCCAATTGATTGCCACTTAAAAATTCCAAGCTCATCGGTGCTGTCCGAGTGGGTTTACCAAAAGAAATTGGATTCCAAATAGAATTTTCCTATTCCTCCCCGTTTAGTTTTTCCACTTTTACTTGGGAATCGTCTTTTCTATTTTGGGGATGCGAAGAAACAGGGGTGGAGCGAGAAAAAAACGTCATAACGTTGTCTTTTTACAGATGTCCAGTGGCATTATCTTTAGCCAAACAGGTGGTACTCCTTGTTGCAGATAATATGATTGAGGTGGATTTACATGGGCATTATAAAGAGCAAGGACAAATGTATATAGATTAAATCCCAAGTAAATAAACAGCCCTTGTCATATCCGAATTGTGTTGCTCCATACAAATTGGTATATGACGGCTTGACTGACCCAAATCTCACCGAAGCAACAAGCTTTACACGATGGCCCAACCGACTATGACCTCGATATTATAGGGTGAAAAAAGAAAAAGTCTTCTTTGTTCAATTTAGTTTCATATGAACTTAAGGACAGATTTTATTGTTTATTTTTCTTAAATGCAGAAATTGTTTGTATTTTAGGTTTACGTTTTTATTTGATTTATAACATTTAATCTGTACCCGATAAAACATTGATTTTATTTCGAATTTTCTTCCCACCCTGTGCAGCTTGTACTAATTCCGGGTAGGAAATGGTCATCATTAATTCGAGAGCCAGTAGCGGATTTGAATCTGTGTATTTACTATGTCAGTCCCAAAAATGTCGATATTGAGTTTTTCGCACTAAGCCTTTGATCGACCATAAAGCAAAATACAGTTTTACAGGTATATCAAAGTACATTGGGTGTGTATTTGTGGTAAACCTTGTGCCAAAACCCGAACACATTAACAAGGTTTATTTGTATATGGCCTTAATTATGTTAAAGCAAATTTATCCTCTGTTAATATACATATCTGCAAGTGTGTATATATGACTGTTTATAAACGATGGAACCTGGCTGTAGAGATAAACAGCCCTCAGGCAGTGTATGGGATCTACGGACGGAAGGGAACGAGCGCACGAGAGATAAAATTCAAATAAATTTTAATATCCGATTTGTAATTAACTATAGGCATAAATTTTTGCAAATTTATTGGTCGGAAACTGTTTAATATTTAATTTGGTGTTAATTTTATTTATTCAATAAAGCCGCCCTTTCAGTACTTTTGCTACATATTTAATCACGTTTCTGGTCCTGCTATTCGCTTCAAAGGTATTATACTTTAATTAATTGGACAGCAGTACGCCCTTTTGTATACTAGGTCTGGCCTGCCTTAATATGCTAAATAAGCATTGATCGGGTTTCCTTTCAGTTAATCAAAATACACAATGTATATAAACTCTTATACATTGGAACTAATTTGAATGGGGCTCAAATTGCCAATCAATGGTCTCTAATTAGGGTAGTCGAATTATATTTCAAATTTCCCTAATTCCTGCTAATCTTCTTATTTCACAACGTGGCACTCATTAATAAAGGCAAATCAGTATAAGTCTTCAATTATTGATTAATATTTGAGATGGAATATTCCGAGTTTCCATTTAATTTAGGGATTATATACTATTTTATATGAAATATATCAGTTCCGTATTTATTTTCTAAAAACGATTCATCTGTTAAATTGCTTTAGTTTTATCTTGAACTATCCGGTTCATTATTTCAAAGAGGTTTTAGAAGCTTTCATCAATTGAACATCAATCATGAGTTTCTATGCTCCAGAATATATATTCAAGAAAATCGTTATTTATTAATGACCTTTGTACGATTGCCGACAGTTCAATTAAATTTGAAGTTATATAACTTCTTAATTTTGTTATATATGTATTTGTCACTTATGTGTAAAGAACTTAATTTATCTTTGATTATTGTCAAAAATTTATGTAAATAAAAACATTAAGTCATTTATTTAGAAAACAGCTTCAAATTTTTTAAACGACATTTTGAAATCGCAAAGTCAAGTAAAATATTGACCAATTTCACAACCAAATGAACATGCTAGTTTGGATTGTCAGTTTTATTTAATAATCTTCCAATTTGCATGCCAATTGATGCGAAAGCTGTTCACTACTCGTGCTTTAGTCGTTGTCAATTGGTCGTAACGTACGTATGTCCTCGAATAAATTAAATTTGCATTTGTATCCACTGATAGTGATCATATTAATGCCATTTTGCATTTAACGTCTAATATAGGGAATTTGTGTCTTATTACATTTGTAACATGGCAACCGTTCCACACTTGAATTGAATTGAACTTGATTTGATTCAAATTTGTTATATTGGTTTTTATTCTTTGACAAGTCATTTCTTTGGTTTAATCGAATTTCCGCCATTTATTTGTATTTTTATCTGCTTCAATTTAGTGGCCCATTTCCTTATCATTGAAGAGACCCAGAAAATATGACTTGCAACCCCAAAATTATATGAATCTGTGTACACCTTCGATTTCTGATTTTTGTGAGCATGGGATGGGATGGGAGTGAGATGGTGGTCCACAGACACACCATTTATAGGTCGTCATCATCACAGTCGTCGTCGTTGGGGCGAATTCTGAATCCTAAATGTCGGTTGACAACAATCGTAAAACGCGAGAGGGAAACGAATAAAATTATTGCCTCCCTTTTCTCCACCCAGCGCCAAATAGGGACCGGTTTTATTTGGAATCGGGTACAATCTTCCGTTGCCATTTGCCAGCCATTCACAGTGAATTCATAAAACGTACAACAATTCAATTTTATTAATTTTCCCCAAGATTAAAAATACTCCCTCACTCTCTCTCTTTGGATTGACGATGAACAGGCGCCGGCGACACGATGGAATCGCAAATGGGCTTTGGGTAGAGAAGAAATTACGTATTTCGCCATATGCACAAGTCGCATCAAAGCAGGGTCGAGTTATAAAATCAGGGCACGACTGTTTTGTTGTGATCATCCCACGTTAAAAATTAGGAAGTTCGAAAATGAAATGATGGGGTAAAATGTTCAAATAGACCATAAAAACAGGAACCAGTCAATTTCACATACAATTAATATCATTTGTAGCTGTAACGTTCGATGATAAAAAAAATAACGTGGAAAAACCAGGATTTCCCAGTATTCCAGAAAAAAATAATTGATCGAAATTGCCCATCTCCAGAGAGTATTATAGGTATTCAGCAATTTATAGGCACTAATTAATTTTCTTCATCATTATCATCTTCTTTTTGGTGAATCACAAATTCTCTCACATTTACTTTAATGATGTAATTATTATTCAATGCCTAATTGAGAGAGATAAATATAATGCTAAACGAATAATTAATGTTCTAATTCTAATAAAAGTGATATTTAACCGCATGCTGTCCCAGCGGAAACATCAGCCCCTGTATCTTTGGAAGGACAAATAAACCACTTGGATATGGCGACCTCGAGCTGTATGTGGCATCCAGCCAATAGAGAAAGCAGAAACCATAAAAATTCGATCTAATTATTTAAAAGTTCACAGATTGTTTTCCATCCATCGCGACTGTCCTCTTCTTAATTAAAGTGTCGTTTAGTAAAAATTTCTCACCCACTCTCTAAGAAACCCAAAAGACATTTCATCGCCTCAACTTTTTCTCCTTTTCCCATTTCTCCACGGCTTCATCGTCTTGATTCTTCAATTAACAGTTATTACTACGAGAGGAATTAAAATACTGAAAGTAATTCAATTTGTTAATTAAACACAAAAGTTTTAAATACAGATTACGCAAAAGAGCAATGCAAAATGATAGAATGAGAAAATTTAAATTGATGGGCTTTCAATCAAAGGGAGAGAGGGACTCCATTCCAATGGGGAATTAAGTTGTTATGTGATCTGCTTGCGCACAGTTTCTAAATTGTAATTTAAAGTTTTCCGGCCACATGTTTGCCATGTATCAAGAGATTATGTACTTGGATACAAATTAACTTTGGCATTTTTATGGACTGATGAGTTTAGGCGAAATAAAATGAAAAACATAAACCAAAAAGTTGGCAGATTCGGGGATCGTGTGCGACAAATCGAATCTGCGAGACATGCAACTTTGTGTGTTTGCTAACGTTGGAGAACGACCCTGTAGGGATGTCTATGGCTTTCGAGACTGAAACGACGACAAAAGGGAGGACTTCGCAAACGATTTGGTCAAATCTTCTCCACCCCCTGGCAGTGCGGTTTTTGTTTGGTTTTTGGCCAGTCAAAAAACAAAAGGCATAAATTGATAATCTTTACACAATGTGTACAAGGATAATACTCATTTCCCAACGTCGTCGTCCAGAAAATCAAATAACAAACACTCATACACTCAAACAAATACACCTCTCCTTTGGACAAGTTCCATTAATAAGCCAAAAGCTTACTGCTACAGATTAACTTATGTAATTCTAAGGATATCAAAATATTAAGACACAATTCTCTTATTTATTGTGTATTAATAATATACGGGCAGTAAGTGTGTTTTGTTATCTCTCGCCCAAATTTATTAAATAATACTTCGTCTCTGCAGTTGTGTAAGTGTGTTATGTACTTATGTATTTTTTCTCTCTGCTCGATTCGTCTTGTGTGTTCTCGAAATGGGATGATAAATGAATCATGATAAATCACGAAGGTAATCTTTTGCAGAATTTCTAATCTTATATGATATTCTAGGGTCAGTCATGCGAGAACATTGTTTAGATATAGGGTGGCTCCGGATTCCGTTTTCGTTTTATTTCGTTAGAATACAATTTTAAGAATTTGTTTAAATAAATGAAAATATCATTTACCATGGCTTTATCTACTACAAGATCGTTCTAAAAAGCATTAAATGAGTTTAAAGAAAACTTATGTATAGCACTTGTAATAAATGGTTGAGCAAATTCTTTCAATTTAAACTTTTACTATTCGGCTCAATTTCCAACTTTCCTTCTACTTTACTATTCAAGTACTTCTTATTTCTCTTCGTTTTTATAATGCAAATTGTGCTAAATGCGAATTTGTAATTTGATTTTTAATTGATATTAGTCCACTTTAGTTGAAATTTTATCCAACTATAGTATACATTTTTCTTAAAAATAAAAAAAATTATGTTCAATTTTAAGACAATATCTATTTTTTTTTAAATTTAATTACAGATTTTCATTCAAACATTCATACAATGTATAAAATAAACCATGTGTTTATTTCTGGTACACCCTATATATTTGTTAAGTAGGCCAATGATGTATTTATCTTTCTTTTACACTTATCACTTTCAATATAATATTTATGTACTTTGGAAAATGAGGTGATCATCATCGAGATGAAATCTTCCAAATTAATTATTTGCTTTTCTGGCTCCACTTTGGTATATATTATGAACTCAAACATGGGGCGGACACGTGATTGATTCGCATGATTGAATTGAGTTGTCTATTTGTTTATCGTAATTTAATCACCAGGACCTTTAATTACTATTGATAAAGTCGTCACGACGCCCCTGGTATTGACATTATAGGAACAAGAGAGACGAATCGTAACACGTTACATTAAATCATGCAAATCCCCTTTAAAGACCGCTTCCATTTATTGCGTATAAATTTCATCATAATTAAAAGCTCGCTTAATTGAATTTGTCTATGGGAAAAAAGGAAAATGATTAAACTGCCGAGCATAAATATCTTTGTGGTTGCAACATCATGGCCGTCACGCGGACAGATTTATGGCTTTATCTGTCCAATCGGCAAATTGAATTCATTTTATAAAATTCCAGCAAATTTTATTTAATTATGTCCTTAATGTCCAGTATCTTGAACCATTCAATTTCTCTTCGAAATAGTTTTAATTGTTTCGCAATAGAGACTTTTTGCCAAGAATTATATAAAGACCAATTTCAAAAGTCTTTGTCCTCTCCTTCAAGAGCACATTTCGTGACTGAATCTTATCTCAACTATATCCAAGCAGAGACATAAGTAATTGATTGTCATGTATTTAACTCAATTAAAAGCACAAACATAAACATTTGTACGAAACGACTTTGTGAGTTTGTTCACGTAATAATGTTCTTGAGAAACTTTTGTAACTTTTTGTAAAAATGTAAAACTGGAAGTGAAATTATTTCATTAAACTTTTACAAATTTTCTTCTGAAGACATTGATATCATTGCTCATAATTAGTAATAAACATTCTTCATTTTTTAATATTTATAAAACATCTTTATAGAAGAGAGTCTTTATATGCTAATTTTATTCTCCTTTGTTGGCATGTTCATGAATAAATTTCCTCTAAATCCAATCAATTTACAATTACTCGTACATGTCTCAGTTGAATATACCAAAAAATTATAGAAAGTTATCCGAGTTTTTATTGTTTCCAAGGCTTATTGTTACTGAAAGTATAATTAGATTTTCTTTAATTTGAAACAGTCCGAAAATAAATTAATTTTCGTTCTTTTTTCTCTCGTTTCAGGTAAATTTATATGCATATTTGAGAGGTGACTTTAACGGCCCTTGGCGCCTGTAGTGTGCAAGTGAAGGCCAGCCAAGTTCAGCAAACACGTGATTTGTTACAGAACAATACGACAGAGGTAAACGCACAGATGGACTTTACTGTAATAAAATTAAATCCCGAACAATAAAATATAATTGGAATTTTATTGGATTGTGTGCGGGAAACGTGGGTTTGAAGGACACCCAGCCTTAGGGGATTTAGTTTATTAAGAGCCATTAAAATGAGCCCACAATCAAATTACACTTGTCATAATTTAAGGATATATAGAAATTTTAATTACAAAACCCACCATTTGTTTCTTCTCGTGAAGGTAATTTAATTCACATTATGCCAGCAGTTTTTCCTTTCAAATCCTATTCAATTTCAGTAAACGAAAATTGGGAAACTTTTTTCCGCGCGTTTGAATAAGTTGCAGTTGGCAATGAAATTCAAATTTGCCACATTAAAATTCCGGAAATGGAAATACTTACATTTTTTTCTCATTTTTCCTCAGTCATTCATCTTTTTCGAGAATTAAAAATATTTCCAGTCTAGTCTATTAAAATGATCGATTTGCATGGATTATGCACATATCTTTAGGCAACATCCAATGAATTTAATCCGCAAATATTTTGAAGGGATCTCTTTTACTGACCCAAAACGAAAGCGAACGAAGCAAAACCATGTTTTTTGCGAACAATCGTTAAATATATTGTGAATTGTGGTTTCATGTTCCCACCTTGAATACTAATTTGGCCAGTTTCTCCGCACTTACTCTAGATTTATAGGCGATAGTCATCTACTTTTAAGGCATGTTTACAGCCGGGATTAAATTTTCTAGTCTTATTAATTTATTTAGAAAATTATTTTAGTATGAAATTTGCTTTCATTTTATAACTAGAAGAGATTGTGTTCCTTATTATGTACTAAACCCTAAACAAAAGTTTCTTATCCCGAAGAATATTATAATAATCTCTATCCCAATATTAACCTCTTCAGGAATTTCAATATATTTCGTTCTTGATCTCATTATCAACTAAATCTTATAAAGATTAATCAAATACCTTCTCGATGAAATTTAATTTAAAAATAGTTTCAAGGTAGAAAAGTATAGTAAATAGAAATAATCTTAATTTTATTAATTCGAAGATATTACAACTCGTCTTCTTTTGTTTTTCGATAAAATATAAAACATTTACATAAACATTCCTTAATGATAAAATTGTGAAGTGCCTGAGAACAAAGGTTGTGTCGGAATGTATTTGATACTCCACGTATTAAATAAAAAGCGTAAAAAATACTGTATGTTAAAAAAGATAAAAGGTTTCTGAGATAGAAGTTCCTGGCAAACAACTTTGTTTATAGTATTCTGAGGAAAATTTTCTTTCATATCCGGGATGAAGAGGAGAAGAATAACATGGTAACACATCTAGAATTCAGTCTCAGCCTTTACAAATAAGAAACATGCCCTTTGGCTATGACATTCCATACCTTAACAACAATAACATTCTTTGGCAGTGAAACGAGCAGCAGCGGTGTTACAGTATTGTATGAATTGGCATTTAAGGGATGAAAAGTGAAGGAGTTACTTCACCGTCGACAGCAGAAATTTCCTAATTTATGCCAACATTTTGCAGACAGATTTCTCTCCCCCACGAATAATACGTTTTGATTTTCGCCCTCAAAAATCTTTGAAACCCGGATGCTTTTTACTGTGGCAACATTTTTCTTTTAATAGTCAGCAGCAGGGCGTTGAACAAATGCAGTGGGATAGTCCCCTTGGTAAGGACAACTTACTATCGCCAAGTTTTTGTGGGGTTTCGTTCCGCAAACTTTAAATGACATCAAATTTAATTTATTGGGGATACATTTCGAATTATTAAGATGAATATTCCACTTTGAACACGGATACTCGTAGGAGCCAAGCAAAGTTTGTCTTGGGATTAAAGAAAATTCTTGTCAAACATTGCTCACTTCAAGTTTTCGGTCTATTTTTATTTGTTTTTGGGGTTGGGGATTTTTTATTTCCTTTTTTTTAAATGACCAATTTTACATAACGGCTTCTGGCCAACTTTCAAAGGGACATTGTTTATTATTCTCAGTTTTACATACAAAAGAATGGGAGAGGAAGGGCAAAATGGGCAGAAATGAAATCAGAGCACTTTACTTTTTGTACAGTTCAGCCTCCTCTCGTTGTTAAGCTGCTCCCTCGACACGGTGAGAAGAACAACAACAATCTTAAAATGGATTAATGGAACTGAAATAAACCCAAATTTTATTAGGGACATGCTTTCTGCAAATCATAAAATTCACATTTACGACTCGTAGTTATTTATATACAGTGTTGATTCTAATGGCGTGTATTTTGCTAATTCCAAATGTACGCACATACACGCTCCCGATTAAGGTCACATATATATAAAGAAATACACAAAATCGAAAGTTTATTAAATTTGTACCCAATTTCGAATTGTAAAATTTTCAATTTCATTGTTTAATATTTACCGATCGTAAAATGAAGCTGCCAAAATTTATGGCACATCAAAAGGCAAAAGAGACGTGCATTTTTTCTAAATTTTGAACGTTGCCACTGCTGCGTCAACATCCCATTAAAATTTTAAAGGACCCCCACTCTGTGTGCTTGCCAATTGCAATGAACCGTTTTTAGAGTGTGACAATAAAATTCAATTAGAATTTGTGGTGAGGCCAAAACGGTTTTAAAGGGTGGATTTTTAGTATCATTTCAGCCATTAAACCTTTAAGCCGTAAAATTGCCGATAAAATTAGTGCCAATTTGGCAAACTAATTATTCAAGTGATATTTTTGAGGTTTTATTTGCTATTTGTCAACTTCGCTTTAGTAATTAATCAATTAATTGTATTTGCACAAATATGAATTAAAAGCTGAATCAATATTCATAATCGTATTATTACAAAATGTGTCATGGTTATACATTATTTATGTGGCTGTAATAAAAAGATGTAAATATAGTCAAAATATTTTTAGCACTCCCGTATCAAAACATACGGTTTTCGATATCCATTTGACTTTCGTAATGTTTCACTTTATGGCACTCAGTAAAAAAATTTAATTCACTAGTCAAAAAAATGTCGTAAACTATCCAACAAATTTGTCTCCTTTGTCAAATTTGTCAAAATTGTCAAAATTTGGTCGCCATTGTTGCCCTTA
>JXOV01014611.1:8855-29794 GCA_001014945.1 Clogmia albipunctata
AAGAACATGTTGTGAGGGTTTTTTCCCTGCACTGATACTCCATTGTACAAATATAAATAATACATTTTATTTACAATGTCTATATCTAAGCCAATAATAAAATATGTTTAAAAAGCTTTTTATTTTTATTTAAGTAAATATCCAGAATGTCAAGAGCATATTTCAATTTTAAAATCAATAGAACTACTCTAAGATCTGTGTTCTAAGTTATACGAGCAAACACATTCTTTTTTATATTTCCCATAAAAGGAACTATTATAAGGAGTCTTAAAAATGCATTGATGAAACGAGATGAGTAGGCTTTGTTATTCGAAACGAAAGTTTTATTATTAATATGTAAAAGGTTTTATTAATAAGTTCAATTCAGTTGAATGGAAATTTTGTTGAAATTGTATTAAATCCACTAAAATGTACGTATTAATTGAATGTTATTTAACCGTAATATATTATTGTATCATTTGTAATTTCAGTTTTTGTTGTTTAAGCCATAGAAAGGATAATAAATTAAGAAAAGATAACTCGTATTTTTTCTACTTGAAGAACATTTATCCTTGGTCATTCTTACAACAGAGTGGGCACATTAAAAGAATAAGGGGTGATGTGTTCAATTAAAAAGTGGCTACTAAATACCTCAGAGGGTTAAACGTACAGTAAAAGTCATATTTCTCCACCATTTCGGCCACTTTAATGAGAAAACTAAACTCCTTTTATTACAAACTCAACTTTTTAAAATTTTTAATTTTTACAAAAATAATTACGAATATGGTTAAGTTTCCAGTAATAATTATAAAAAAAGACTATCGATCTGTATACTAAATTATTCCGATGTAAATATGTAATTGATACTTACTCCAAAAAATAATTAAAAACAATTATATGGTATATTAACTGATGGGCAATTAAAATTACTTTAAAGTAATTTTGAAATATAGTATTAATTCAAGTTCCACTCAAGATGGTTTTGATAAAGTTATTGAGTTTTGTTCAAATGGTGACCATTTTTGCCGATTCGCAAATGTGGTCATCTAAGTTTTGTAATCTAATCAACAAAGATAGTCAGTTAGAACATGTTGGAATTTATCAATCGGACATCAACCAGAATACGTTGGATCTGACAGACCAAATCCTCTCAGAATTGGAACCAAGTAAAACAGTTGTACTTGGAATATCGCACACTATAAAATTGTTTCCGGATTTCGTCATCTATTTTATTGATTCATTTGAAAATGTGAGTTGAGTTGAGTGTTATGTATAAAATCTGATTAATGGTATTTTAATGACAATTTCTAGGACGGACTTGTTATTTTGATAAATTTTATAAATGTTTTTCCATACAAAACCAAAACATTGCTCTTGTACGAGGGAACTCCATGTCCAGTCTATTTTTTAACTCGAGTGATTGTGCTGTTATCAAATGACCACAAATTAAATTTGGTATTTACATGTTCAAATGAAGTAATAGACAAAAACGAGGATATATACTGGACTTATTTTCCATTTCAAGATATTGTTAAGAGTATTATTAAACCAAACAGTCTAAGTGGTTTGTTTCCTGAAAAATCTACCAATTTATATGGCATGCCTTTTCCTATTGTTTTACCATATAGATCTTTTGATGCAATAGACAATGAAAATGCTATCTGGGATACATATGGCAACGGAATGGAACTATATCGAATTATATTGAATAAATTAAACGCCACTTCATACATAATCGAAAAATTCAATAAAGATCCAGCTTATATCCATTCTCTTTTATATAGTAATTTAGCACTGCTTGATTATTTAGAAACAGCCATATTAAACAATCTTTTGGATACTTATGATTTTGCATATCCTTATTTTTCTATTGAATCATTTTTATATATTCCTATGAAGAAACAACTTTTTAATTTCGATTTTTTGGCTCAATGTATTACTTCACGAATTATGTTTTATTTTTGGTTGACTTTTATTATTTCNATTTAATTTCGATTTTTTGGCTCAATGCATTACTTCACGAATAATGTTTTATTTTTGGTTGACTTTTATTATTTCAATTTTAATTTCAAAACTTTTATTCTTCCGGGATAAATCTTTTACAGAGCATATTTTCTACTTTTTACATCTGATTCTCCAAGGATCAAGTTATTTCGAAATTAACCGGTTAATGCAATATCTATTTGTTTTCAGCCTTATTCTGTGTGCATTTTTCTCTTTGGAAATTTTCCGAACTCAATTAATTTTGAAATTGCTTTTACCAGACAAAACCTCTATTTTATCTTCGATTGAGGAAGTTATTAGTTTAAATTATACTATCTTTGGAACTATGAGCATGTACGTTTACCTTAATGAATGACAGCATCATCCAGTATTACCACATGCATTAACAATTATCAATGAAACAGAATATGGAATGTTGGGTGTTAACTGGTATAACCTTGAACATTCTGCTATATGTTCAGCAGATTTCATAATGAAATATATGTACATAATGGCAAATCATTCAAAAGAAGACTACTTACATCAGGTCCCGGAAATAGTTATGAAACTTCAATTAGGGAAGTTGTTGCGGAAAAATTCAGCTTTTACTCATATCATAAATGATTTATGGATGAGAGTTTTCGAGTCGGGAATCCTACAGCATCTACTCCGGTTATGGCCCTATGACCGGATTCTGCAAAATGGAGAAACATTATTTAATAAGTCATTGTCTTTTGAAGAATTAAAAGTTTTATTTATTATCGTTGTAATTGGGAATTGTTTGGCATTTGTTATCTTTTTATTGGAGATTGTCTTTTATAAGTTAAAAATACTGTTTATGAAAAAATAATTGTTATTTTTAACACTAGGTTTATAAGATATCATTAAATTCAAGGGTTTACTTTAAATAATGCTTGTGTGTTTAAAAACGCTTATCAACCATTTTTCATAAAAACAATGATGCATTTTTAAATAAATTAACAAACAAATTAAAAAAATGGTTTTATTTAACTAACAAAAACCGTTGAATCAGTACTATTTAAATTTTGAACCATTCGATAAAACAGTCACAAACTCCGGCTAATACAGTTAAACCATGCACAGCGAAACTGACAAACGTATAAATTTAATGGATTTCTTTAACAGATGTTACTCTTTAATTTGTATCTACATAGGCTCATGGGCCGGTTCAGCCCTTTGTCTGCATGATCCTCTCACACCATTGTTGATTATTGATGCTCACCTCGTTACATTCTTGTACTCCTATAATTCGATCAGCTGTTTCATTATTAGTTGTCTTGTCTAGTACCGATTCCTGGGTCTGCCTACTGGTCTCTTTACTGTCAGCCGTTCTTCCATTGTCTTTTTTGGAAATCGGTTTTCGGGTACCAACTAATCCCGGACCAAAAAATTCCAATTCATTCTAGTTACATTTGTTTTCTAATTGGAACTCGTTCCAAAATCAGAAAAATCAGATTTTAATTTTTTTAAATTTGTTATAAAAAGTTGTTAACATATTTAATCATATTATAAAAAAATAATTCAGTTTATTACAATATATAGCTTATTAATAAATTATACAAAATTCTAATTAATAGCTTTGTTTACATTTTTCTTATAAAACACAAGATATATATATATAGCTTGTCCCGAAATGAAATGGAACGTTAAGAATTTTTGGCAAATTTTTATTCGAAGGTCTATATTTGTAATTTAAACTAAAATAAATTAGGACACTCGTACATGTTCAAACGATATATAGTAAAAGTTAAGAGTTATTGGTTATTTAATTTAAAACGTTTTAAGTTTAAAAACTTTATTTATATATTTTAATGTATTCATTCTATATAACAACTTGTCCGACCCATTGTAATTTTAAACATTTTATATAGTTTGATGGACTGACGTCCTCATATAATGCATACAGCTCATAGTTGTGACGAATCCGCCTGATATTGGAGTCTTGGATTGGACCATATAGATCTTTAGAAGAATTTTGCTCTCAAAGATGTCAATAATTTCATCAATTTTTTCGTCAGTGTCCTGTATTCATATCCAAAACAGAGTACAGGACGAATTATTGTCGTATACAATCTTATCTTTGAAAGCCTGAGTACGTTTCTATTTTTGAAAAAAGAAAAGCTTTTCCTGGTTGTTGCCATATTACAAGCCTGGATTTCCCTAATCTCGTAATTTGTGTTAGATAGATTGATTCCTTAATAGGTCAAATCCGTTTTTAAAAACTACAAATCGATATTATTAGAAAATTCTAGACATTGAAAAAGATTGATAAATATCATAATATATTATTAAAATAGGATTTCTATTTGAATGTAAAGGATTTAATTTGATAAACTACACAATTAAAACAATTGCCTTTACCATATAATTAAACTCAACAGTTGATTTAAATAATTAAAACAGTGGTTTTATACGATTTTGCAAAAATAATAGAAGTTTTTCCTCTAAAATGGTCTGGTTGACGTTGTTTTATTTTGTTCAAATTATGACCATTTTTGCTGATTCGCAAATGTGGTCATCTAAGTTTTGTAATCTAATCAACAAAGATAGTCAGTTAGAACACGTTGGAATTTATCAATCAACCATCAACCAGAATGCGTTGGATCTGACAGCCCAAATCCTCTCAGATTTGGAACCGAGTAAAACTGTTGTACTTGGAATATCGGACACTTTAAAATTGTTTCCCGATTTCGTCATTTATTTTATGGATTCGCTTGAAAATGTGAGTTGAGTTGAAGTGTTATGTATAAATTCTAATTAATGTTATTTTAATAACAATTTCTAGAACCGACTGATTTTTTTTGGAAATTTTATGAATGGTTTACCATACAAAACAAAAACTTTGCTTGTGTACGAGGGAATTCCATGCCCAGTTGATAAACTTATTCGCATAATTACTTTGTTGTCAAATCAGCATAGTTTAAATTTAGTATTTAGGTGTTCTGATGAGATAGGAGGAAAAAATGATAGTTCATACTGGACTTATGTTCCATTTGTAGATATTGTAAAATCAATCATCAAACCAAACAATTTAATTGATTTATTTCCGGAAAAAGCATCAAATTTATTTGGTAAACCTTTTCCTATTTATTTAGCAAATGCACATATCGATCCAATAGACAATGAAAATGCTATTTGGGACTTCAATGGCAACGGAGTTGAACTTTACAGAATCATTTTGAAAAAATTAAACGCCACTTCTCAAATAATTTCTGATAAAGTGACTGATTTCGTTTCACTTTTCAAACATAATAAATATTACCTTGGGTTGCTAGATGTTGGTATATTTGAAAATTGGTTAAAAAGATATGATTTTATTTACCCTTATAACTCTATTGAATTCTATTTGTATATTCCGATGAAGAGAAAACTGTTCAATTTCGATTTTTTGACTCAATGCATTGGATCTGATATAATGTTATACTTTTGGTTAACATTTTTGTGTTCTATTATTATATCAAAGTTGTTTATTTTTCAAAATCTATCTATAAATGTTCTTCTTTTTAAAATCTTTCAACTGATTCTTCAAGGATCAAGTTCTTTCAAAGTTAATCGATTACAGCAATATCTTTTTGTATTTAGTCTCATTTTCATCGCATTTTTCTTTGTGGAGTTTTTCAAAACCCTGTTGATTTTGAAATTGCTTTTACCGGACCAGAGTTCTACTCTGTCCAGTATTGATGAAGTTATTAATTCGAATTACACTATTTATATAACTCCCGAAATATATAAAATCATTAAAGGATATCATCAACACTCAAAGTTGTTTCAAGTATTAAATTACCTATATGTTGATGATACAGAAAATTTTATAGTAACTAACTGGTATAACCTTAAACATTCAGCAATTTGTATCATAAAATTGCAAAGAAATTATTTTTATAGAATTTCAAATTATTCAAGTGAAGATTTCTTACATCAAGTCCCGGAAACCATAATTAAAATTCAATTGGCCAAGTTATTAAGGAAAAATTCAGCATTTAGTCACATTATAAATGAGTTGTGGATGAGAGTTTTTGAGTCGGGAATCATACAACATCATCTTCGTCTCTGGCCCTTTGGCCATATGCTGCAGAACAGAGGACCAATAGTTAATAAGTCATTGTCTTTTGAAGAATTAAATGTTGTATTTTTAATAGTTGGAAACTCTTTGGCTGTTATAATTTGGGTATTGGAGATTGCTTTTTATAAGTTCAAATTACGATTTTCTGGGAAATCTTTTTATTTCACAAAATAAACTAAGACTAGATAAAAGGAGACATTTGAGAATATTTTCCGTTTAATGATTTTTGTAAGTTTTAGTTATTTTAATTAACATTTTCTTAACCAATCAATGGTTTTAAACTAACAGATAATAAGAAGGCTTAAGGCCATATCATTATATATTTGCAATTGTAAAGGGAAAGTGGTTGCTGTCAGAATTGCTTGTTTTCATGACTCTTAATTGGTTCATCAGTAAAACCCTCGGAAAATGGCTATAATCCATAGCAATCACTTTGAGAAACCAATTCACTGTTCTGTCTACAACATTTATGATCAGCTTCTTGAATCCACATTAAACACCTGTCGAACAACGTAATTAGAAGTTTAATTTGGTAAGAAGTAGAGTCACTTCAGAAAACCCACCTAATTCCTCTCTATTCGTTCCTCCTGCCTCAGTACCCTAGTTTCAGACCGATAATCGTAACGAACAAAAGATCAGTAAAGCAAAGTTCTGAATGGAGTAGAATCATAAACACACTTATACGTACTTAGAATCGTCCGAATTCTGAAGGCAGCAAAAGAAGATTTTCTCAAGGCTGCAATTGCAGTCGTCAAGAACTTGAAGTAAAATTTACACTCAAGTAATTATATGCAGGAACTGTTTTATTAAGCATTTCATTATAGCTGGTTGTTTTTATTTATTTAACTGTTATTACACTAAATACCATAAACTTCGATTTTTTTCTGTATTAACCTCAATGAGATTCTCCCTGCAATACTTACTAAGGAACTAGAGAGAATCCCCATACGGTATGTAATGTAAATATTTCCCCACAAATCATCAACCCCCGAGCTCCTACAACTTCAAGAAAATCATCAAAATCCGAAATGAATAATGAAAATAACAAGGGAGACAGTGTGCTTTCTTGATGGAATACTTCAAGGAGAATGGGGACACCATAATTATAATGTACATCAATGGAAATAGAAGCCACAGCCTTCGAATCGAAGTCACTCAACAGGTTAACCTGCTTGGTTGATGCTTTAGGAATTTTAGTAAGAATTTGTTTTATTGTAAAAGGTTTTTTTTCACATAATTGTTGCAAAGATCGATGATGCTAGTGCCCTTTCTTCGATAACCAGGTGTACTTGTTCCCGAAATACACACTTTTATCGCAGGAAATGTGGTTCGAGCACGTCACCATTTAGGTATATTTATCACCTTATAAGACGCAATTACTAAATGAAGAAATCCTTACCGATTGAACTTTGATTCTGTGGAAATAGTTTCTTGTACTGAATGTTATGTGATTCGAGAAATAGGAATTCAAATGAAGAAGTGCTTCAGAACCAAAGTCCTTTTCTATATTTATGGAATGAATAAAGTAACAGAGGTTAGTTTAAAAAAATATCTTCATAGACAAGCCAAGGTATCGAAAATTGAATCCTGCAATACAGGTCATTGACGAAAATGGTTAGGAGACCATTTTGTTTGGAGTTAACTTCACCAATCAGATGGTTTTGAACAAATGGTCGAATTTGTAGATGATATGGTCGTGAGTAACTGAAATAGACCAATAAAATGTGCTACAAAGTTCTTATTTGTAAAAAAAGAAGTTAAAAACGTGTATACACTGATATATCAATTTTGAGTAGTCAACGATGAGGGAATTGTTTTATAATATTTATAGGAAGAGATTCTCTAATAATAAAACTCGAATACGGCGAGATGTATTCAATTAAAAAGAAGCTTATAACTTTAGAGCAGGAGTTCCCAAATTTTGTCAGTCCGCGGCGCCCTTGCAAAGGTAAAATTTTGCCACGGCGTCCCTATATCAATGCTCTGAAGGAACAAGGACGCAAATGCAAAATTGACAATTTCACAGGAGTACAAGAATAGAACGAGAAATGGTCTGATAAGTTTCAGGCCTTTATGCGATATTGCTCAGGCCAATTATTCAAAAATATGACGAAACAAAAGTAGAAGTCCGATTTTATTGAAATTTAGACAGTGACTGTTTGACAAACTAAAATAGAAGTATGATAGATAGGAACAAACAGTAATATATGTGCATGATAGCAACTGAGTCAAATCGCGGGTGATCTACGCACAGTTTTTAAAAGCGGGGAATAAGTCTTGACACTGCTCTTTTATAAGGTATTTTTTGCATGTTGTTACCTCTTCAATGATGCTAATAGTGAGTGGTTAGGTACATGGGTTTATCAAATTTCTAATAAAAAAGTCCTGGACAAACTCAATGATAAAAAGACTCGAGGCTCCCCTTGATACTTTCCACGACGCCCCAGGACACCACGACGCACAGTTTGGGAACCCCTGCCTTAGAGGGTTAAACATACATTAAAAGTTATATATCTCCATCATTTCGGCCATTTTAAAATGAAAACTAAAAAGATAATAAATTTTATTTTCCTAACTACTTTTATAAGAAACTCATCAGTTCAATATTTTTAATTTTTACAACAAAAAAATACGAATATTGTTAAACTTCCAGTAATAATTGTAAATCACTATCGACCTTTATAATAAATTATTCAGATGTAAATAAGTAATAGATGTTTACTCCAATAAATAATTAAAAACGATTATAATCCATATTTACAAATGTGAAATAAAAACGACTTTTAAACAATTTTGAAAAATATCATTAATTCAAGTTCCTCTCAAGATGGTTTTGCTAAAGTTATTGGGTTTTGTTCAAATGGTGACCACTTGTGCTGATTCGCAAATGTGGTCATGCGATTTTTGTAATTTAATCAACACCGAGGTGCAGGTAGAACATGTTGGAATTTATCAATCGGACATCAACCAGAATGCGACGGATCTGACAGCCCAAATCCTCTCAGAATTGGAACCGAGTAAAACTGTTGTACTTGGAATTTCGGACACTTTAAAATTGTTTCCCGATTTCGTCATCTATTTTTTGGATTCTATAGAAATCGTAAGTTCAAATAGAATAAAATGAATATAGGCTTATTTAAATGTAAATTTTTAGGACGGACTTAATTATTTTGAAGAATTTATTAATGGTTTTCCATACAAAACTAAAACATTGGTCCTTTATGTGGGAGCATGTCCCGTCAATGTTCTCAGTTCCATGATTACAATATTGTCAAACCATCATATTTTTAATTTAATTTTTACGTGTTCTGATGAGATGAATGGTAAAATGAATAGTTCGTACTGGACTTATGTTCCATTTGTAGATATTGTTAAAACTATTATTAAACCTAACAATTTAAGTGATCTATTTCCTGAAAAAGCTTCAAATTTATTTGGAAAACCCTTTCCCATGTATTTATCATATTTTTTATATAAAATGGAAGACAATGCACATACAATTTGGGACCTATATGGCAATGGAGCTGAACTTTACAGAATAATACTGAAAAAATTAAACGCCACTTCTAAATTAATTTTGGAAAACGAATTTTCGTACAGTCTACAATTATCTCACAATATATTTTTCCTTGGATTTTTAGATGTTGCCCTACTTAAAAATAAATTGCATAACTATGATTTTACATACCCTTATTATTCTACTAAATATTATTTGTATATTCCGATGAAGAGAAAACTGTTCAATTTCGATTTTTTGACTCAATGTATTTGGTCTGATATAATGTTATACTTTTGGTTAACATTTTTGTGTTCTATTATTATATCAAAGTTATTTATTTTTCAAAATCAATCTATAACAGTGCTTTTCTTTCAAACCTTGCAACTGATTCTCCAAGGATCAAGTAATTTCGAAGTTAAACGATTTCGGCAATATCTGTTTTTATTTTTGCTCATTTTTTGCGCCGTATTATTTGTGGACTTTTTCAGAACCCTGTTGATTTTGAAATTGCTTTTACCAGATCAAACCTCTACTCTGTCCACTATTGATAAAGTAATCAATTCAAATTATACTATTTATGCAGATTCAAGGGTTTACGATAACATAAATGAATATCAACAGCAACCAAAACTAGCAAGAGCCCTCACTATTGTTAATAACACAGAACATTTCAAGTTGGTCCATAACTTGTATAACCTTAAACATTCGGCGATTTGTAGCATAGACTTCTTAGGACAACTATCGCACCAACTATCCCCATCTGAAGGTTACTTACATCAAGTCCCGGAATATATAATGAAAATTCAATTGGCCAAGTTATTAAGGAAAAATTCAGCATTTACTCATATTATAAACGACTTGTGGATGAAAGTCATTGAGTCGGGAATCATAAAACATCATCTTTGGCTCTGGTCTTATGACCGGATTCTGCAAAATCGAGAAACATTTTTTAATAAGTCATTGTCTTTTGAAGAGTTAAAAGTTTTATTTATTATAGTCCTAATTGGGGATTGTTTGGCATTTGTAATTTTCTTATCCGAAATTGTCATTTATAAGTCAAAAATACAGTTTTCTGAAAAAGTGTTAATTTTAATTCTTACAAAAATAAGATATCACTAGATCTAACCTTAATGTAACTGTATTTAGTTGTGTCTATTTTTACTCGATTGTGATCTGTAATATGTTATAGCGCCTATGTAATATTTTAAACTACCGATTATGCCAATCATCTGCGAATTTAATCACCAACAGTGTGACGAATCAAATATATAAAAATAAGGGAGCTCTGTAGTCGTGGTAACGTAATTCCAATTATTGCTTGAAATACAGAGCACTGAGATTGATAAGAGACTTTTGAAAATGAAACACTTGGTATCAAAACACAATTACACGGTTTATTTTATACTCTAGTGTACAGAGAAATAATTAGATCGAGATCAAGAAGTGATGAACCGAGTCTATTTCTATAGCTATATATCTGAAAGAACCGGTTCCGGTGATGTAAAATTGACTCCAAAAAACATACAAAAGTAAAAAGTACATTTCCTTATTCCTATCGTTTGTTTTGGTGTAACTGTAAACTTGTTTATGTTTCCTAAGACGTATATACTGTTTTCATGTGTGCTGAATGGTTTTACAAATTGACTAACCCTTTCATATTTGCACATGGGTTAAGAGTATAAATAAAGACAACTACTGATGAAATGACCATGTAGCAAATAGCTGAACTGATTAAATTCACAATTAAGGAGATAAAAATTAAAACTGAAAATTACAAAACGATCTTGGCCTTCCTTACCAGATTCGAAAGTATTTTTGAGTTTCGACAATTGATATTCTATATGTATTTGTATAAACGAATTTTAGTGTAAATGAGAAAATGAATAAAGCTGCTGAACGCATCAGTCCATCCATTATTTCTTCTCCAGGTTTTATAAAGTAAGTAATAATTATATACAAGTATATATTCTGCCAGGTATCCTAGAGCAAATCAAATATAGAGAGAAGAGATATCTTGTCGGGAAGACTGAGAGTTTGAAAAAAGACTGTGCTATGAAGAAAGAAATGAGAGAAAAAAGGATATCGTTGTCAGAGGCTTGATGGGAGGAAAGCTTAAAGGAAAAAAAGTTAATAACTCTGTAATGGAGATTTCTTGGCGAAGAAAGTGAAGGTGGAAACAAAAGTTAGAGAAATTCTCAAAATTAGATGCTTTCTTGGATCAGGATCGGATTTTTGAGGAACTTACTAATAGAGCAACAACAAGGTGACACAGTCAAGGCTATGAGAGATCCTGGAAAGATGATCTCGTCTGTGAATGGAAAGTAGTTAGTGGACGGTCTGGTATGGATCCGAGAATATGCTGGTATCTGCTGCTTCCGGGGAGTATGGAAATATGGTAGCAATGTAGAAAATTTTGATTGGATTTTTATTTAATTCTAGGAAATTTTTCATCTTAAACATAGAGGATTAAAAATTCATGAATTGTTATCATTTAGAAGAAAAGACAATTGTTTGGATAATATGAGATATAGATTTTTCTCTTTCATTTATTGAATTTTTAATGATTGAAATAATTACAACACATTTTATACAATAATAATAAATATTAATAACAATTATATGTAGTTACATATCTAAAATATTATAAAATTTACCAGCATAAACACTATATGGATTGGCTTTATTATTTTTTTTACCCAAAAAATAGACGTAACATATCGTTTTTATTGAAATTCATTAAATTTAACAAACGTAGAAATCCAAAATAAATTATTTCAGATCCAATGTTTCAAAAAGCATTAAACATACTACAAACTATTTAAATTTTTTAAATGATTTCCTAATTTCGAGTATTGAATTACAAATAAAACCATATAATAAACAATTACCTAATTTGTAATAGAAAAGTGAGTTGTCAAAAAACAATAATGTGTTCATTAATTTTTATACTTTTACTTTTAACCGGAATTGAATATTAGTTCATTAGATTTGAAAGACAGACTGGGCCGGGCCAGACCAGACTAAATCTGACCAAATCGAACCCCCGGGGTGCAAAATCAGATTTGGTGTTACCGACATGCGGTAAAACAATCAGTCAAATTGTTTCGCGCGCAAAACAAACACCAGCAGGTTTTATTTTTATTACGCCATCAGTTCGGTGAGTTTAAATTATTTAAATACAAATTTCGATACAATCGCCTACAATTGGTTTTATTTATGACCGCCCCATGGTTTCCATTGCGGTCGCCAGCCACATAACCTAAATCATCGGCATCTCCCAAATGTTAGGCCAAACATCCAAAACACATTCAATGCATTCTTTTTAACGAGGAATTATTTTATTTATAGCTTTAAATACAATTTATTACTGGATTTCAAAACCACAAAATTCTATATTTTTAAGGAAATAATTAAGACAAGTCAAATCTATATAAGAATAATATTGGATACTTCAATTGCAATTATGGTTAAACATAAAATCAATACCCAGCACAAATGTCACACAGTTCTTAACATTGTTTTAAATATAAAATTTATATTTTTATAAACATATGGTACCTGTGTCAGATTCTTCGTTCTATAAATAAATCAACAATAAAACATGCGAAAGTCATAGCCATTCCAAGAGCTGGTAAAGATAAACCAAATTATTCAAAACTACTGGCCAATTTCACTCCTGAGATCACTTCTCCAGATCATCAATTATTGAGGCTATTTAAAGAAATGAATTTTAATAAAAAAAAAAACAGCAAGATTATCAACTATCGATATTGAAAAGGCCTTTGATGGTGTTTGGCACGAGGGTCCTATTCATAAATAAAACAAATTTAATATACCTATACTTATCACAAAATTATTATATTTATTCTTTAATAAACGATCTTTATCAGTATGTTCAGGTTAATTTTCGTCATAACAACCATATATTTTTACTAATAGAAGAAAAAACTGCCATAAAAATGTAAAATCTATATTCCATATGGCATGTAAATTAAATATTTCAGTTTTAGTTTCGACAATAAACTGAAGCAAAACCCTCATTTTAATAAGCTAATTAGCAAACTCAATTTTATTCCACGATTGTAGTTTTGAAGCTTTTATCTACGGCTCTGCATCAAAATATTTGATTTAAAACATTTACAGATAAAGCAAAACAAACTGTTTAACCTTTTTTTAACCTATCGGCCTCATAGCCGATGTGGTAACGCATCCAGCTGCCTCTTCGGAGGCCATGGGTTCGTTCCCTGGGCTGGTAGGATTGACTAGGTCCTTTTTTATCTGGTCTAGGTGTTATTAATTGATTAATAATACACCGAAAACAAATAGCCATGAAAGTCTAAGCCCGTTGATTGACGTTAAGACTCCCCATGTTCCTTGCAGGAATTGAAAGGGAAAATCTAATGTTTCTCCTTTGGGACTCGAGAACAGTTACTGTCCATTCTTAACCAAATGTTGGCTTGATTAAAGACGAAATTTGTGAAAGATCATCGAAATTTCTTGAATTAACCATTAATCTACCAACTTATAATGAAAATATGCAAATAGTTATTTCTTCTAATTAGTTTTCTATTTTTTCAACCTTTTTTTATTCATCTTGAGTTAAAGACAAATAATTATAACATACATTTATATCAAAATAACATTAAATAACAAATGTCAAATAAATCTTAATTTTCCAAACTATGTTGGAAAACCACCTAGGTAGATTTTTAATAAATAATTACTGTTAACAATAATTTGTAATACACATTTCATACTTATCTTATCTTATACAAATAAGATAATAAAATGGATAGAGATAAATCTATCCATTTTATTTTTGAAAAATTAGAAGATATAAGTACATCCATAATATATGAACATTTTTTTCATTTTCCACTAATCACTAAAAACTGCATTACATTTAACTATTCATTAAAGTCTGTGAGATTTAAATCAATCGTGGAAAAGAAGAAATCATACTAACAAAATTATCTTTAAAACTGTCTTAAAAAGACGATTTACAGTTTGTGTGATAACATGACCATTAGCAATTTCGTAAAATTAATACCAATATTTGCTGTTTAAAGTTAAATCATTATTAGTTTTTTGTGTGTTAAAGTTATAATGCTCTACGAGCTCTTCTGGTGGAAGACGGTCCAAGCAGAATCAGGAAAATGAACTCAACAACAGGAGTTATTTGCGTGGATCCAACTATATGACTTTATTGTCCTACATTGTATTATGTAACATTTAAGATTTTGTAATCCCACACCTCTGTACATTTGACCCCTTTATCCTCCCTGGTATGCCCAAAAGATTGTGACGATACTGGTCATATTCCCACAAAAAAGTTACTATATCAAATTCAATTTTAATTTTATTTATATGATTAAAAATGTGATGTGAGTTTTATAACATTTAACTCTGAATATTTTGGCTTCAACTTTGTATTGTTTATAATTCTTAATGAAATAAGAAAATTAAGAAATATCAACAGCTGGCAATTAGTTCTCATGGGTTAATGCATGCATTGTTAAACGTCGTTTTGACTTTTGTATATTTATGAATATATTTCTGGTCTGCTGCAAATTAATTTAAAATCCGAGCAAACCCATTTCCACAATTTCATCAAAGAGTCACAAAGTTTGGCCATAAAACTCGACAAAACCCGATTTCGGTATGTTGGCTGGAGCAAATCTGATGGAATTGTTTGAGGAGAACGAGGAGGCGAGGAGTACGGGGTATGGATGGATGGAGCCAAAAGCCAGATCCAGGACGTGTGTTCATCACCACTAAAAGCTGCTGCTGGCTGCCTCACTTTGGCCTCCTATTAAAGTATGTACATCTATATAGCATTACAATGGTGCGAAGAGAAGAGAGAGAGCGAGAGATATTATCTTCCATGTGGAAGAGCATTCGTTCCCAAACTTGCGGCCATGAATTATTAAGACATTTCGGCGAAATATTACGGAACAATTTGCGAGTCGAGGCTGCTTCTTGCCTAGCCAAGAGGGAAGCCGTGAAGAGCCGAGGGGAGCCAACCCAACTCCGGAGCTCACAGAGAACTAACTTACGCCTAAGTAGTCGAAAAGTTGGCCAAGTGATAAATGATCGCCATAAGTTCCGAGCCGGAATGCACACTGCAAATTATTGTATTCACCCGGCTTAAGTATTTCCGAATTGGGCAATTAGTCATGGTTTTGAGTAACCTCAGCCCAAACAGAAGAGGTCGTCCACTGTTTGGACAAGGCATAGACACTTTGAGTAATTTAGGTTAAGCCAAAAGTAATGGCATTTCGGTTTATTTTTGGGATTTGATTAAATTTGGATGTTAGCTTAAATTAGTTTTTTAATTAGAGACCTAAATAACAATCATTTACTATTTAAGTCTTTTTTAAAATAATATTTACCATTTTCAAAATTTATAACAAAGAAACTTCAAATTAAACTTAATGACAATAAAGTATTATTATCAGATGACCTATAGTGATACTATATGTAATCGGTTTTCTATCTCTAATAATTAGATATTGAAATTTGTTTTTTTTTAAATATAGTTTTAACATGAAAACAGTAGGAATGTATTTTATTTGTGCCTAAAATAATCTTTTTCATAAAATAATTTCAACCGATATTATGTTTGAAATGTCTTACTCTTAAGAAATAAGTTATAAACTAGATTATAAAAACTCTATTTTTAGAATAATTGTTACGCCAAATTAAAACTTATAACCATAACGTAATATTTATTCAGAAATGGAGCAGAACGATTAAATTTAATTGTAAATTTATATGCGAAGGCGAATAATTTTAAAAACTTCAATAAGTACATACAGACTCAAGCGAGTATATGACATGCATAGTTTGAATTTTAATTCATTGTTTGCTTTGAAAAATAGAATCATTTGCACGTATATTTTTTGTTAAACTAATTAAAATATCAAAAAATATATTTTCAACATAACACCTTCATTGAAATTTAAAAAAAAAATTATATACCTTTAATCGCAAATTACCATATTAAAAATTATTTTGGCTAGATCCATATAAATAACACGAGATATTTGACTATTATCCTTATGTGAATAAGTGACCAAAATAGAATTCGATTATTTATTTCAATTTTTGGCGAGCTTATTGTAATTTAAAATATTGTTAGTTTTTTTAGAAAAAAATTATTAAGTATTGAAACAACAATACGCCAGAAGCATAATGTAATGGAGTTGTAGGCGAGTACATTAATACTGTCCAACAAATAGCTTTCAATATTAATAGTCCTTTTCAAATTCATAGAACGTTTTACTATTTACTCGTATGTACAAGTACTTACGGTAAAGAAATTTCACTGGAGAAACGTTATCTTTTCAGCCGCTGATTTTCTCGATCACGTCGATAGGAAAATCTAAGTTGGTTACTAAAAAGGGTTTAGTCAATTTAGTTTAAAGTTATGAGTGTGTGTTCATGTAAATTAAACGCACGAGGGACAGTTAGGTGTTAAATTATTTACGGCTGAGAAGAGACTGCTTAATTACAATTTAATAATCACACTCCAGAGCGATGAAGAAATCAAATTAATTAAAATTCTCAGACCAACGTCGCGTCATTGCTTTAAGTGACGTATATAATTACGTCCGCAAATCCCATAAACACTGCCATTGTTGATGGTTCGATATTATAGTTTAAAATATTAATAAAATTATTTTTTTTTCCTTTCAATTTCTGCAAGGAACATGGGGGTCTCAACCTTAACCTACGGGTTTCGACATTTCAGTGACTATTTGTTTTCAGTGTATTATTTGTCAATTAATAGCACCTAGACCAGTTGAAAAAGGATCCAGTCAATTCTACCCGTTCAGGGTTCAATCTTCGAAGAGGCAACCGGATGCGTTACCACATCAGCTACGAGACTGATAATATAAATAATAATAATATAAATAAAATTATTTAGTTATTTGTTTTTAAATAAAATTGATTAAAAAAATTGCCACACAATAAAAACGAGAACAAATATTCAACTGGAAATATTTTCCATGAAATTGAACATTTTAGTTATCGAATACATTTTTCAGTTGTTATTTTTTATTAAACTTATATTAACATAAAATGAACAAATTGCACCATGTTAATATAATTATATTTTTAAATCCAATTCGACAACAAATAAGTAAAAAGAATCATTAGCACCAATTACACGAATAATTAATTATATCGTTTGTTTGATAATATTTTATATTTTTTGCACGTTCCTTTTGTCCATTTGGGGCTTGACGTATTATTTTATTGGCGTTGTAAAAGCTGTCAGGCGCAAAGGTAAAATACGCCTTTATTCACTAGGTCACATGTGGTCGTCCGCCAGCGAGCCAGAGAGACACGGATCTCATCATCAACATCATCTTGGCCAGAATCGTCCGTCTTTTTTGGACTCGCAGCGTGAAAAATGACTCTCCGTTTATAATTTTATTCGCATTGCAATAAAAATATTCCACTTTATTCGATCTTCCGCTGTTTGTGCAGTGTGTGTCCCGGTCATTTAAAATACGATGCAAATAAAATTTTATTATTTTGCGGGCGAGCGAGAGCCACAGTCAGTGGTGTGCCCGAAAAAACAAATTGTTTGACAATTGAGCAGCATGCAAATAAAAAGGCCCCGATGCAATTCGCGTTTTGCCGATGATTTATCCGTCGAATACCATTTATCTTGGTCCGACGCGCGAAATTTGATCATTATTGCTGTACAAAGGTGCTAAAATTCGGCACTGGGTGCCCACAAAGTGAGGCCCAATCGAGCATTTGCACTCTTGTCCAACGACTACGATTCACCGCAGCCATCCGCAAAATTACCGTATCGATGACCGAAAGATTTATCGGGACTATGGAGACACTCTTTAAACGATCTCTCTCTCGCCTTTTATTTATTCTGGTGTCATCTTCAGCAAACTATGTCGAATGTCTCTTTTTGGCAAATTTATTAAGAGATATTTTCCAAAATACATGAACTCAAGGAAATATCCACAAGTTTAACGTGAATTATGTTGGGTTATTGTCAAATTATTTTGACCATATGTTGTACTTTCAGTTGTCTGTTTTCAAAAATTGGAAATCGACAAAAAAGAATAACTTTTTGGTGTGACATTTTAATTATTTTGGTAAAATTAAATGAAAATTACTATATCACATAACTTTTGAAAAAAAAAACTGTTATAGCAATCACCATTAGAGTAGTTGCATCATATAGGAAGTTACTAATTTTTTCATTAATCTCAGTACGTGAAATTCAAGTTCACAAAAAGAGTGAAAAAAGTGTTTTTTCACTTAAAGTCAAAGACAAATCTTATTTCCATTGAAAACGCTCAACCTAAACCCTAAGTTGTCCAGATATTGGCAGTTGAATGTGTGACGTCATCGACTCCGCTGTAATTCATTGTTTTGATTTTGTATGAACTCCCAAATGAGGACTAGACACATGTATATTGTTATCTAGATACTATAAAAAAATTCCTTTCCAATTCCTGTAAGGAACATGGGGGGTCGCAACCTCAACCAACGGGTTTGCGACATTTCGGTGACTATTTGTTTTCAGTGTATTATTGGTCAATTAATAGCACCTAGACCAGGTGATAAAGGACCCAGTCAATCTTACCTGCCCAGGGATCGAACCCCTGACTCCGAAGAGGCAGCCGGATGCGTTACCACAACGGTCACGAGACAGATATATTGTACAGAATTTAACACTATTTCTTAAAAAAAAAAATATTGTCTTGGGTTGTATTGATGGTATATAACTACTTTAAAAATCTTTTATTGTTAAGTTAGCGTTGATTTCCATAGTAAAAATCCCAAATAAGGTAGGTTTGAATTTCTATTTTAAGATAAATTATGATGAAAAATAGCCATGGTTTAAGAATAGACGTATCATTAAAATATTTTAATTGAAATAGGCATATTATTTAGTGGTTAAAAAATAGTCTTATGTTAGTCACAAGTGAACTAGGTTTTTATTATTTGTGAATTCAATACACACATTATGAATATAAATAACTGTTTAAAATTATTTTTGAGTGAACAATACGACAAAGATTATACTCGTATATTGCAACTATGTATATTATAATTGATAGGTATTTTTAAAACAAGCGTAAGTAGTCACGACATAATTTTTTTAAATGATTTGAATATGAAAAAATTATATTAAAACGAATAAATATAAAATCTTAACTTAATTGAAAACCTAATAGTACGATGCATCGAATGCATTTTAAATAAAAGCATTATCACCAAGGGATCACTAATAGCAAAGTGTGTATCAACAATTAAAGTAACTCTATTATGTCCATGATAAAAGCAAACTGTTTGGTTATAATGTAGTATAACCATACCCACAGACGATAATCCATACACACAAAATTTGTAAATTGTCCCCAAAGTGATACTAAAAATGATGGTTTTAGATCTCTGTGTAGCAACATAAGTTTGTTCTTGTCAATAAATTTTAGAAGGCCTGATTTATAAAAAATGAATTTCTTCACATGAAATAACTACAATTGAAGTTTTTCTTAAATGTGTGTTGTTGTTTCTAATTGTAGTTGAAATGTTGAGTGCTGAATATCAGAAGAATATCAGTCATACAGTTTATTGCGCTCTATGTTCACGATATATCGAAAAGCCACTGTCCTTAATTGTATGTGTTGTGACTCCTTACCTATGTGATAAGATAGTTATTAGAATCCCAGTCTCGTTCGCCAATTGTCTATACTCTAAACTTCCACTTCCTATTTAATTTAAAACGCACTGCTCAAGGGCCTAATCAGCACTGATTTTATTTACAATAATTATATATAGATGAACTCGTTACAATAATATTTACAATAATAAAATGGATGATAATATTTCATTGACAAAAGATTTGGACGGCTACAACAGTATGTATAGTTAAGACCCTTATTTAGTACCCAATTAGGATAACCAATTCATCATATTTCACAAATAAATTGCTAAAAAATATGCGAATTGTATAAAATTTTGTAAAAAAACTGGTTAAAACACATAATTAAACACTCGTACTTCTTAGAACCTTAGCCGAATTTAATTTTTGTCTATTTTACCGTACGTTGTTTAAATATCAATGATAAATATGATATGATATGAAATATGATATAAAAACGCATATTTTTATTTTTGTTGACATTTTACTGGACAATAAAAGTTATGGAGTTTTTCGAAAATTAAATTTGAATTACCTACAAACAAGTTTAATGTTGTTTTTATTTTGCGATAAAAATGGTCAATATTTTTGTTTGAAAATTTGTTAGTGGTAGTCGTTTATCATTATCGTATATGTTCTAATTGTATTGTATTGTACAATTGGACCAAACAACCCATGACTGAGTTATAGCCCTCACTCATATATATAAA
>JXOV01014611.1:30705-41443 GCA_001014945.1 Clogmia albipunctata
TTTTCTTTTATCTTCGGAGCTGCCCGTAATAAATACAATTAGTATTTGAAATAAAAAGACAAATTATAATATAATATATTATACTATACTATACCATGACACACTATACAATACTACATTATTGTACATTAAAATAATTATTTATATAATATAACTGGGCCAAACAACCCATAATATTTTATTGCCTAAACTCATATGAGAAAACATATGACAGATCACCGATCCAATGCACCATCATGACTCCTTGGATGATGGGTATCGCCTCCTCCGTACGCTATCGCTTTCCTTATCTACCTTTATGACAACGGATGCGGATAGAATATACGTGCAATCTTCATAAGCATAATTGGACATTAGAACCGATTACACTTTTCCACATAATTAAAAATTGTATTTTGTAATAAAAATTATAGGAAGTAGAAATCATAATAAGCTTAAGAATAAAGTAGATTAACACATCACCCATAATAAAATTGAAAATAAAAATGATAATTAATTTTACCAAAAAATTTATACTTATCTCCAAGCATGCGTTGAAATTTTTTGTTCTCAGGACAGAAAAAAATCTTTTTTCCAATTTTCGATTGAAATGACCAAACTAAACAGGATTCTCATTAATTCAAACGATGAACAACACTTTTATCTATCTATGGGCACAAAATTTTCTAATATTTGTCTCAAATTTAACCTNTCTCCAAGCATGCGTTGAAATTTTTTGTTCTCTGGACAGAAAAAAATCTTTTTTCCAATTTTCGATTAAAATGTCCAAACCATACAGGATTCCCTTTAATTCAAGCGATGAACAACACTTTTATCTGTCTATGGGCACAAAATTTTCTAATATTTGTCTCAAATTTAACCTAAATAAATAATTTAATTTGGCCTGACCAAAAAACCGAACCTTCAACTTAAACCGCCTACTGAACTCCTCATATGTTCTAATATAACCATTAAATTTAATTTTCGTAAACTATCCACGTAAATTCATTTCTATTAAGGAACTGTTTTATAAGAATTAGTTCAATTAATTAATTTAAAGCGGAATTAAAAAACAACCACAGTAGAATCCCGTTAATATGACATTGAAGGAAAGTAAAGAACATGTTATACTAAGCAGATGTTAGTACATCAGACTTTTATAATGTCTTTTAATTGTAAACAAAACCAAACGCTGTGTAATTCGTGTTAATTTTAAGCAGTTGGTCACTATAATCGGAGTCATATTTACTGGATTCTACTTTATATTTGACAAAAGGAGTAAAATTCAATTAATTTAATTTTTCTTATACATAATTTAGATTACGAATTTAATGCTTATACGTTTATTTAATATTTGATAAAAATTCTTCTTTTCTACAATAAAGTATAAAAACATAAATATTCATTTCAAATTAAAACATGACTGACTGTTATCACGATAACGTTTTAAATTCAAATTATTATTTCTATTGAAACTTTTGAGTTATCCATGAAACTTAAACGTATTTGAAACACTGATCCCCACCAATTTTTAACAATTCCCCAACAACTTTCCAGATTCTCTCGAGATTCTCTTTGAGAAATATTTATTTTGAGATGATTTCAGAGTAAATTTGTTCAAATTTTCTCTCTTATTATTCTCTTTTCTTTGGATTTGTCTCTTTTCATTCGCATAAACAAACAAAACAATGAAAAGGGATGAAAAAGTGGAGGATAAAGAAGAAGAAGAGGAAAACCCCTCGTAATTTATGGGAAATAAAAATAGACAAATTTTAAATTCGGCTGTTTTTGTGTTCATCGAAGAATTTTATTATTCTTCGCCTCTTTTCTGGCGTTTTCATCATCTGCCAACATTTCACATATGAGAGTTTATGTGCTGTGTTATGCATACGAAACATACACATGTTTTATGCTGCTTCTGAAGGTCGTCGTCGTTCGTGAAGCAAGAATCGTGGTGTCGCATAAAAATGGGAACTGTTTCTCGGGGAGGGCGATTTTTCTAAATTAGAGAAAGGAAGAGGTGGGGCCTGAATAGTTTGAGTGACGATTTATTTAAAAATAGAACACAAAAGAAAACATCTCAGAAATGTCGCCAATTAAAGAACCAGTTAAAATTTTTGTTAATGAATGAAGGGTAATTTTAGAAATGATTCTATTTTTAACATTTTTTTTATTTGTTAAAATATTGAAATATATTCATTTATAATATTATTCTAATTTAAGTATTCGAAAAATATAACTATGTAAAGTTCATTTTATACCTTTTCACAAATTTGGTCAATCTTTGTAAAGTGTAGGAAAGTAACTAGCATTTGTAGAAATTAATTCATTTCAATTCATTTTAAATATCAAACAAACACAATTCTAACAAATAAATTAAAATCTAGTTTATTTTTTTTATACAATTCTGTTGGAAAATGTTTACATTTTAGTAGCCAATGTTTCCTCTAGAAATTGTTTGATAATCATAGTGTTGAATAAAGTATAATTCAATACCCGCGGACAATTACAAATCGTGTAAATAGACGAATTTAGTACTTTGTACCAAAATTCAACTACTAAAACTTTTAATTTTGGATCTTAGAAGCTTAGAATGAAAATATATTTTGACATTTGTCATGTCTCTATAATAAAGTAAGCCATGATTTATTAATAATTGTTACAATTTTTCTACTAATATATAATGAAAGAATGAAATTTACCTAATGGGTAGAATTTTATTTATTAGGTGTATTTAATTATAAATATTTTTTTTATAAATTATTCTTATTAAAAAGACAGGCTAGTAATTACAGTACGAACAGAATAATCTAACATAGAAAAAGTTTTTTTTGCAAGTTCGTATGCAACGTGCCACATTTTTTCATCAATCTTAGTACGTAAAATTCTAGTTCACAAAAGGAGTGAAAAAATTACTTTTTTCTATGTTTTGAAAGACTAATCATATTTCACATATTTATCGATTTATTCATTATACCAAAGATTATTTATTAACTTAATATGTTCTAACAGCTTCCGCTAACTTAATTTTAAACAAAATTTATTACTGAGTAAAAATGGTTTAAATATGAATTGCTTGTTACATTTAATTTGAGTATATTTACACATTTCAGTTCAATTTGAGAGAATCGTCAATTAATCCATCTTATATTGGAACAAAAGTCGATAATTATATTGAATTTTTCCGTATTTTTAGTTCAATTTATTTATGAGATTCGTAAAAATTACTCATAATAAAAAAACCTTCAGTTCACACATTCCTAACATAAACAACTATTATTTTTTATAATGGAATAAAAATATTATGATATATTTAAAAACCAACTACCATTGTTTTTTAATTTATTACAACAACCTCATACACGAGCTTCTTAGCATAATTTCAATTTATGAAAAACAAACAACATAGACTGTAAGTTACACTTAGGACTTTATTTGAATCATAAGAGAGATAATCTTAATACTTCAACTAAAAGTGATCATTTTGGTTACACTAAAAAGAGTAGTCGTTGTTTACTTTATGGAATTAATTATATATTATGAATTATTAAATTTTAATTCTTTTTTTAAAAATATATTCAACCTGATAAAGTGTTGTGATATATCCATTAATTAAATTTCATATTCACTTTTTTTTTCCTCCAGCCTTGCCTTACCTTTGAAGCTAGCCATTTTCAAGGTAAAGGTTGCCGATACTTTACTATGCCTTGGAGATCTGGGGCTCTTGCTGCAACACAACAAGAAAAAAACTTTAAATAACAAAGATATTAAGGTTTATTTTTTAACTTTAAGTGGTTGCCATACAATATGACATACTCGGGTATGTCCGGAAGGTCCGATATGGGCGGTCAAAACCAGTAGAACGCTTTAGGACTGTCTTACTGTGGTTAAAATTAAACAAAAAATTTCTGAGACAGAAACGGTGCCACATAAAGTGATAAATGTATATAATAAATGCATTTAAATCTAAAATTACACGTAAACCCATCTATTACATTAGCAATTCCTTTGTGTTAAATTAAAAAAAACTTTAGACAAACCAGATTAAAATATTATATTGTACTTTTTCATTTCCGTAATTTATTAAATTTTTACTAGTAAGAAAAAGACAAATTTATTTTCTAAAAGCAACTTTGGCTTCAAGTTATAAATTATACAAAAGTGTCACTTTCGTTACTAAAGCCCTTAAATGCGTCCAAGAATACATAAAATATTTTCAAATTCATTTATGATTGTACTATAAAAATGATACAGAAAATTAATTAATTGAAAAACAACACCATTGTATCAAATATAATTTTTAAAACTGTAGAATTTTCCTTTCACATTCTTCTAAGGAAAATGGGAATCCCAACTTCAACCACCTGGTTTTAGACTATTCCTGATTATATGGTTTTAGTTTAACATTGGTCAATTTATTTAGATTTTACTGCCATTACCTTATAATTCGGCAATCATATTGATATTCACAAAAGGAAAACTTTTTTCGTGCCGTAAAATATCCGCCCAGGATTTGATCCCACCACCTCCGAGGAGGAAGTCTAGGGCTGAAAACTAATTCAATATCAAGTACAAATTATTAATTTTTTCTTTGAAACAATTCGTTTAATTTAAGTGTTTCATAATCACAACACTAATCCGCTCCCATGGGCTTAAGTTTCATAATATAAGAATGAAGTTATTTTCCCATAAGTTGTTGGAATGAAATATTTTGCATAAATACCAATTGATAATATGATAAGAGACAAAGAAGTATGCAAACAAAGTCTGCTAATGGAAGAGTGCGATTTAAGAAGAGATGGTTAGTGGTTATGGGAAAATGTGGAGATTTACGGTGGAGACTTTGAATGGATGGATGACGGGTTGAATGTCTCTCACTCTTTCTCCCCTGGGAACAGTTAAGATTAATTTTGACGTTCTAACATCTCAATTTCCATTCCGCAGATTTGTTTAACTGCATGTCAAAACCCATATTCGTCAACTCGAGCGCGCACACAATTCCTCTCCTTTGCTGAATTTTCTGAAATTCATCACCAAAGTGAGTGTGGTTGGTTTTCCTGCTGCTTCTGGCTGCACTCGTCGCCGTCGTCTCCGAGCATCCATTTAATATGCAACACATGCTAATTGGGTCCGACAATCCTAAATTTGAATATACGTGCCGCGGTTCTTAATTCGAGGCGTTTTTCCTGGAACCTCTCCACCGCCGCCTCCGCCGCTCCACGGATAAGGAGACGCGCCCCAGTGTGGATATATGAGAAACTGGCGATGATGTCGTTAAAACGACGTGAAATCATAATATGATGGGACAATTACCGACGATTGCGACGATTTTGGAAATGATCCATTCAATGAGTCTGCCTTCATTTCTTTATTAATTACTTCAAACTGGCGGGAGATCTCTTCTTCTGATCACTCAGCACAGACAACAAAGATGAGACCAAACATTCCAAAATTGAATTATTAAGTATAAAAAAGTAAAGGAAGGTTCAGCTGGAAATGTATGATAAGCTTATTTGTACCAAATAGGTTTTTCGAAATAATAGTTAATTATACAACAAGGTCGGTAAGATAGGGCATTTTTATACACAAGGATTGGTTTAAGCCATGTGCGTAGCGAGTGCCTTAAAGAAAGCCCGAGTGTTTAATAATGCTTATCGACCGTGTTTTATACAAAATTTTATGCATTTTTAAAAATTAAATTTAAATTTTTTGTCTCGCTCACATTGTTTTCATTTCCTTTTCTAATTTTAAGAGAAAATGTAGAAAGCAATATCTTGCTTTTCTTTCTTTCGTATAGGAAATATTATCCGTTAATGGATTGTTTTAAATTTAAAAGGACCGTAAACAGTTGATTTATTACTAACTTGTAGTAATTTAAATTTAATGGGCTAGAGTATTCTTTAAAGCACTTTTGCTATAATAACGACTTTGACAGAACAAATTTGAGTGTCATAATATCAATTTTAAGCTTCAAAAATGCATAAAGTATATAATTGTAATTGGTAAAGTTATAAAATTGGAATCGTGTGTTCAAATCCCAGTAATGCCGTGATTTTTATTTCCAAAATTCAATCTCCTACATTAACTAATAATAACAATTTGTGATTAATATTTGATTAGATTAGATCAATGTCATAGCAGATTTGCAAATACTTGAAACAATTTTGCGAAATGCGATTTAAACAGTCTTTTGTTGGGGTGGTTAGATAATCCGAAATATATCCAGAATTTCGAATATTTGAGTCGCGATGTCATAATAGGCGGTCAGTAGCTCACTTTGAAAGTCTAAGATCCCTGATTTAAGTCATATAATATAAAGTAATGATGACCATCAAGAGCTTTTGCATTGCGGATGGATAATATGGACACAAAAGGACTGTTAATAATGTTACTATTTCGGATAATATTTTCTAACATAGCAGTTTTATGGTATTACGCAACGTATCTAACAAACGACTCCACGTATTTAAGCTATACCATATTAAAATAAAGATTATTATATTCCCTGAAAGCCATCCATATATAGTTCTGATATTTTCCTCGAAATCAGAGTAAATAGTTACAACAAGAACTATCATTACAATAATATTTCAATCTCGTAAAATTTTTATATACTAAGTTCGTGTCGACAGCAATAATTTCTTTTCAAAAAACTCTTTTAAACGCTTTAAATATAAAAAAAGTATTAAAACTAAATAATGGATATTATACATGAATGACATTCTCTGGTTTTTATTTGACGTGTTTAATAAATATTTCGACATTTAAAATGAAATAAATTGCAATAAACAAGGTGTAACCGTAAACCTTGAAATGAAACCCTATTTAATGGTATAACTTATCGTTAAGAGATCTGATATCTTGCTCTTTTAACTTTTGATTATAGTTAAGTATATTCACGGCAGAAGCGATTTCCAGTCAAATGGGATTAACAATGAGATTACATTATTTTCAATTAAATGTTGTGAAATTTTTCAAATGGGAATATTGCCAATAAACATGCAAATTGCGAGAACACAGTACTACACATTGGAGTTTATTTGGCCATAAGGGGGCCCTAGCCTTGTACAGAGAGTTTGGCAATCTATGGGATGAACGTGTCTCTGGAAGCCTATAAAACGGCCCAATAATCGTGAATTTTCGGCATAAAAACGTCTTATCATATATTGTGCGACTATGTTGGTGTTGACAATCATCAAAATTGGCACGGCCAGGTGAAGTAGAGTATCGATTTCGCACTTTTTTGCTCTCCCCGTCAGAGACATAAAATTATATGACGTGCCGTTATCCGGCATTATCTGCTGTTGACGGAACAATAATGCGAAAATGGCGAAATGACTATCCCGTTTTCGGAACTCGGCAATTCTCCATTCCTCCAATTTTTTTTCGGCTGCATGCATTCTTGTATCATCATCAGGCTGCTGGCTGTGAGGAGAGAAGAGGAGAGTTTTGGGATCATCCGTAAAAACAAAGTATTTTCATTTTTCGCTAAATTTCACTTTGGGAAACACATACTTTTACAACAACAAGAGCACCAGCCAAAAAAACACATCGACTCGAATGAGGAATTATTCTAAATATGTCACATGGAACAATTTATCTTCTCCTCGGGATCCGCAACTTTTTAGAATACCCGGCTAACCGAAACGATGCTGATATTCGAAAAATGTCCAACATTCTGTGAATGTTTTTGGGTCGGGTCATGTGGATGTGAATGTTGCTGGGTTTGGTTACCGGAAAATTGTGTACAGTGCTCGCCTGAAACAAAAAACCCCGGCAGAGGTAGACAAAAACACAGGAGATTTTCCGGCCGAAAAGCACGAAATCCAACAATGCTGACGTCGGGTGATTTCCCCCGTGCCATTTTTGTTGCAGTTCTTTGTGAAACGTAATCACTCACCCCTTCTTTACCAAAAACTAAAAATTAATGAGAATTGCATTATAAATCATCACGTCAAAGAAATAGGTTAGACATTGATACATAGTTATAAATTAAAATCATTATGAAAGAAGTGCAATGTTTTTAACTGCCAAGATAATTTATAAAAGTTTATAAATTAATATTAATTAAGTTCTAACAAATTAATTAGTTATTTCCTTATAAATAAAAGCTGAACAATATGAACTATCTTTATACTAATGTAATTAAATTTTATTAATTTTAATTAAATGAATAATTTATATTATTAGTAAAATTTATATTAGAATAAAAAAAATCTTAATCTTAATTGACCTTAAAATGAGAGTAGATGGTCAACCAATCTTTTAATTGCTCTGAAAATAAAATTCTCGATTATTGTTAACATTAAAGTTAAACCTCTTATTGGAAAATTCTTCATAAATTTTTGCAAAAAGAGGGTTAAAACAGTTGTTTTTAATGAGAAAATAAATGTGAAAAATCTATCCAAAATTTTCAGCGTTTCCGAATTAAAAAATGAATTCAAATTTAAAATTGTGATATGGGCTATAAACGATTAAAATGTCACTTTTATTCAAGAATTAAGTAATAAACCTTTTGCACTTCCGTATCGACACATTCGCTTTACGATATCTGTTTATATTTACTTTATGGCACTCGGTGAAAATTTTAAATTTTTATTTCACAAGTGAAAAAAATGTCATAAACTATTCAACAAATTTGTCTCAAAGTCAAAATTTGGTCGCTTTTGTTGCCCTTAAACTACACATAATATTGGTCTCAGCTATGCCATAGGACCGTGATTATGTTTCAAATTAATTAACGTTTCCTGTTTTAAAATTTTTATATTTATCGTTTCAACAGCCATCTGCATATAATTTGGCTATTTTTGTTCGATTTTTGGTACCTTACGCAGATATCAGAGATAAATCTGCTTAACTGTAATGTAAGAAAATTATATTAATAACCTTATATGCTTTAAATGGAAATTTATTTTACATAAATTAAACAAATGTTCCATGTCACAATAAAATAGGTATTTTTAGCTTGAATACCAACCGTTAACGGTAACTTTACAATTAAAGATTTTACTTGAAACATTTGTGAAACATGCCAATTTTTAAATTTTCCTTGTAAATAAAAAAATTTAATGTGAAATTGTAAAAATTTCAGTGCTCATGAGTGGAGTGCAAAAAACGTTATGTCCTGCTCGGGAATAAAGTCCTGTTTTTAACTCGTTAAAAATAGTTGACTCTACACTCTTGTAGCACAAATAACTATTTAAATTTATCCATTTTTGTTTGAATACTCTAAATTTGAATTTTCACTTGTTTATAAAATATTTGAAAATTTCTGATATTGATAAAAGTGTCACTTTACGAAACTCAAATCAATCATAATAACTTCCATTTTGCAATATCTTATATGAATTTTTCCATCAATCTAAAAGAAATTCATGATCTAAAAGTTCAGAAAAAGGACTTTTAATCGATCTATTCACACTTTATTAAAGCTGCCATCAGCTGTATTTTAGCAAAATTTATTACATAATCCAAAAAACTTAAAATTATATGATCTAAAATGCATTAAATACGAATAGCTTGAAATACTTAATATTTGATTATGATTATAAATGTGAGTGATATTTAGATTAATTTTCAGTAAATCCATTTTATTTTGAAGCAATTATTTTTCTGGCTTACTACATACAATTTTGAATATATTGACTGGCAAAATCAACGGAAANATTATATGATCTAAAATGCATTAAATACGAATAGCTTGAAATACTTAATATTTGATTATGATTATAAATGTGAGTGATATTTAGATTAATTTTCAGTAAATCCATTTTATTTTGAAGCAATTATTTTTCTGGCTTACTACATACAATTTTGAATATATTGACTGGCAAAATCAACGGAAAAACTCCAAACTCTGTAATTCTACTTTAAAATAAACTTCGAAAAGTAACCATTAATTGAGAATTGAAGTGTCATCAAATTTGTAGTTGCAATTTTCGAAATAGTTAGGGGTTGAATTTGAAAAATTGCACTTCTTCGTCGTGCAACAAAATATTACACATAATAAGAAAATCTCCAGTTCATTCATTCCGAATATAAATAACTATTTAGAATTGGTTTGAAAAATGTTATGTTCCCTGCAACATGCTTCTGAATGAATTGAACCCTACGTCAGGACTAGTGATCTAAGTACTATTACCTAATTTTTGAAATTGAAACCGAACAAACAAAGGAGTGCAATAAATTTTGTACTTGTAATCCTGGGTTATTTGAACAACTATTAAAATTAATCGCCAGTCTTTCCGAATTAACATTCTTGGATTTCATCGCTCTTGATCTATGTGTCTTGAGTCGAAGTTTATAATAGTTTGCTTTGGGATTTATTTACGAGGCCCATTAAACTTTCATATAAAAATAAACAAAACTGGGAACTGAAAACAAATTTCTTAATAGTTTTCAGTCGTTGGAGTTAATGAAAATTTATTTTCGGCCGAAATTTTCTTGGCACAAGACTAACCAAATTCCATGAGTTCCATACTTCTTCCATGTAAGTTAGTAAGTAGTTGCATTCTTCTTCTCATTCTGAGAGTCTCTGCATTTTGTTCAGTTGCAAATTTCAAATGATTTATTACTGTGGTGTGCAATAAAAATATTGGGGATAGGTATCATATTTTATTGTGGCACCTTACAAAATTATTAAAATTCGGTTTATTATTTCATTGTCTCTCTTAGCTATATTTAACTCAGAATTATATAAAATTTGATTTATTTTTCTGTCAGAATAAGAATAATATATTTGAACATTATTTATTACTTC
>JXOV01014614.1:0-10082 GCA_001014945.1 Clogmia albipunctata
CTGTAACGCCAGGAAAGAAGAAGAAGAAAACAGTTACAAAAAGGTTGTTATGCAATGTTGTCCTATCATATGCTAGCTCTCTGAAAATAAAAGAAAATCTTTCACAATTATTACAGCATTCTCGTAATTTGTAACTGTTGTGAGTGTCACTCAATGATATTTGATCCAAATAAGGAATAGATGTATGATAATTAATTGTGCTAAATATAATTAATATTTAAATTTGTTGTTAGTTTGTTAAGTTTACATTCAAATGAAATCAATTTCTAAGAAAACAAAGAAGCCGATAACCAAGAAACAAAATGGGCTTAATGATATAAACAGTTATTTGTTTTAAGGAAAATTTTTGGTAGTGAGTGAAATCCGGTTAATTAAGATTAAGGCTGAGTGGATTTTCTTTTGAAAGGCTATGGGGTCCGTTTGAGTCAGTCTGATTAAAAACGATCACAGCACATATTTACTTTGTTGACTATACTCTCTAACTTTAAGAAATTTACATCATTTCTTTATTTTTTATGAAAAAACAAAGAAACTAACATTTTCGATTATTTCCACATTTCGGCAAAAACATTTTTCTTCAATCATTTTAACACAAAATAATATCACCTTAGGTACTTATTTCTCGAACCTATTTACTTTAAAAATATTTTCTCATTCAATTTAAAGAGATTTTCTTGAATTATACAAAACAAAGTTTGACATTTTGGAGATGACGTCATCGCCGAAATTTTAAGTCCCATTCGCTTAGTCAAGGTATTACAACAAAACATAATCAGCATTACTTCTTGTCAAGCGACTTAGGTCAAATCAATGATTTCTATATCCAGATGTTATTCACTAGGTTTCCAAAATAATGTGAACCACTAAGACAGTAGCCTGTAATATGTAATAGGCTTAAAGCATGATCCTAGATAAGAAAAAGAACCCGTTTAGCATCGTTAACGCTTTACAGAAAGTACTGAGAATAGCTAAAATTGTTTGAATGATAGTCAATCACCTTTATAAACATAGTTTAACATTTACAAGCTTAGAAATACGTATGTATGTTTTAGACACACATATTATTAAACGAATTAATTTGTTCCAGGAAGATAAAAATTAACAACAAAATTGGTGGAAATGTTTTGCGGTCAGACCATTTAAAAATTATGTTTTCTGGTTCAAAATGTTCATGAATCTATTTGAGAAGGCTTCACCGGATTGCGTTACCTTTTTCTGTCGTCGATTTTTCCGATCACATCGATCGAGAAAAATGTAATAAGTTTCTGAAAAGTAATTAATCAATTTAATCAAAAGTTCTATGTGTGTATGTGTTCGTGAAATTAAACCCGCGACGGACAGTTAGATGTTAATTCATTTACAGCTGAGGACAGACTGAAGAATAACAATTAAATCAGAGCTCATTGCGCTTTGCAAGAATGAGAGATGCTTATTCGACGCATTCCCAGTCGATGGGGTGTGAAGAGAATCAATGGGGATCGAATAAAGCTGGGAAGAAGTCGCCGTAAAAACTGTCATCGGATATGCGCCCGTCACAATAAACTTGTCTTTCGTACTAAGGAATCGAACCAACTCTGTGGATCGAAGCAGTGTTTATAGTATTGAATATCAAGGTACCATATTCAACTTATTTTGAGTCTTATATGAAGGATTTAACCCCAAGAGCTCGTATGTGTGGGTTTATAAGCTAGGAAAAATTGCTTATGTTGACTAAGAAGTCAATACGAGTACATTGGATTGGTCTACGGAGGCATCATACCCCAAGAATAAATAAATCTATAGACGGACGACAATAAAAGTGCTTCGTTAACCAAACTTTGTAATAAAAAAAAATAAAATAAAAAAAAATCTAAACAGCCTCAGACTTCTTCTCCCATAGATTTCTTCCTTTGGTGCTATTATTTAGCTCACAGCCGTATTTATAATTTCTATTACATGGATAAGGATTAGGATTTGCTTACAAATATCTAATAATTATATAAGTTTATGCTTGGGTTAATCAAGTCAATTAGTATTAGAATAGTGTAATAATTATTGCTTTCGTTTTTGGGCTTGTGGTATCAAATTTAATCCTATTCTTCTTTCCATAATCTTTTCTCTCGTTCCCAAGCCATAAAATTCGACATCAAAATGCAAAGCTCTGGATTTCTCTATTTGTTCAATAATCCACCCTAGATTTACTCATAATGCGATTTGTGATTCAGCAATATCATTTTTCAAGGAATTAATTTCAGTGTCATAAATTCCTTTTATTCCTTGGAATAGTTTTAGATTTTTGCATGTCATTCACAACTGTTTCCATTTCCAGTATGTAATTTTCATAAATGGTGTGTCATTTCGTGTATATTGATATATTAGATTCAAAATATTTTTTTTCATAGTTGGTTCTGAAATGTTTTTTTTTTAATTTGATCAACTTTAAATCATGTGCCACTTTCATACTTTAAGAAATGTATTTTGAGCCTTTAATTGGTTTCAAACCATAATACTCTTAAATAAAAAAGAGATTCATTTATTTTTATCAAAGCTTTTCGTTAAAGCTATTTAGAAGTTTGTGTTGAAATCATGAATTATTACTTTGACCGAATCGCTTTATTCATTTTAAGACCATTTTAGTGAGGCTTAATGGAATTTTCCTTTCTCTCATCTTTTTCCCTCGTTCACAAGTAATAAAATGTGACACAATAATACCAAATCCTATTTTTTCTATTTCTGTACTTTTACTACTCATAGTTCAAAAATCCTTTTTCGGAGAATTAATATCATCGGCTCAAATTCCCGGAATTCCCACGTTAAAGATATTATTGATTTCAAGAGTAGGATTTTGGATTGTATCCTATTGGAAAAAGTAGCCCTGAAATGTATCTAAGTGAAAAATCGTATCCATCAGTTCAAATGATGATCAAAGAGATAAAAATTACACACATTTATTTTAATATATCATTATATTGATGAGGCTGAAAAAGTTGTTGACTTATTAATCTCAAGGAAACAAAAATTATTCACATCAATTATGAGCATCATTAATCATTGAATACGACACTTGTGTTTGACTGATTGGGATATAATCATTTTTACTATCCATTTCATTACATAATTTAATGAACATGTGAATCTCGTGGAAAATAATACATATATCTTTATATTTTATCAAAATTCATTTGAAAAAAAATATACCTAAATAAAATGGAATAGATTTTGGATACGTAAATTAAATTACTAAATTTTAATTCTAGATTCTTCAATAATTATTAATAAAAAGAGATCATTACGATGAAGCATAGATAAACACTAGGATCCTTTAAAATTAAGAACGTTGTGACCAGTAAGTTTTTACTTGTATGTCACTTTATGTAACAAAAATTCAACAAAATCCTATGCTGCTTTCTAATAAAAGGATGAGATTAATCTATTTAAAATCTCTATAATTACCAAATAATTTTATTGACAACAAATATGCATTGAATGAATCGAATGCAGGGCGAGTCTTTTCTGGTGCGAAAAAAGTTGTTCCATTTGTGAATATCGAATTTTAAGGAAATGGCACTACCTTCAAATTCGCAAGAAATATAGTTTCTCTCGGTAGTGTAGTTGATGTACACAAATGGACGGATTGACCGGGCCCGTTTACAATCGGTCTAGGTGCTATAATATATTAATCCACATAAAACAAATAGTCATGGAAAGACTAAAAACCCATTAATTGAAGTTGAGACTCCATATCCATGTTCCTTAGAGTAATGTAAAAGGGAAATTAAATTTTTTATATATTAAGTGAAGTGTGAAATCAATAGCGTTGGGATTGAAGAATAAATGATTTATTATCTTGATTAATTAAATGGTTTTATTGAGTCTACATTCATTTTCTGACAGATTAATCATTTGACCTGGTTATCTGAAATAAGTGTTGTTTTACATAAATGCGAATCTGATCCGTGAATAGCTGGTAAATCGAACTAAATGTCCATATTACTAACACTGAACATATCCCAAAAAGTGTACAGACCTATAGTGCCCTAGTGTGCGGTGCCGAATGAAGGGGCCTATCGAACACTTTGTCCTTTCCCATTCTAATAAGTTATTTTTCATTATATTGAGGTACTACATCTATAGCGACAAATTAGTTAGGGCTAGCAATAGCGATAGGGAGGGAAAGCTAGGGCGATATAGGAGGAGAGGCGTTATTTCCACATTTATGTACAGATACATATATTGATGTTATGTACAACACATAATTTGCAATGTCTATTAAGCATATTGTAATTGTAAATTCCGGATTTAGAACTAGATTTATTGTGTTGCAATAGATTCAATGTATAATTTCGGATCAAAAGTGTGGTCGTATATTCAAGATGCAGTAATACAAATGTCATTTATTTTCAATTTATAATATAATATATTTTGATTAGTTCAATGTTTCGTTGGTTTAGAGCAACTATTATCATCAGGAATAGCAAATACGAGTATTAAATAAGGAAGACATATGAGTTTTGCCAATTCAGATACAATTGATTGTAGAGAAATAAACGTGCTTAAATGTGTTTCACACGCCCATCATATTGGCAGGTAATAGCTTATCGCTATCGATTTGAGCTTCATAATGAACAACTTCTCTCATGAGTGAAAATTATCATGTTGAAATTCACTGTGAATTGAGGAAAGTCAAATAAATTTTGTCTCAATGTCAAAATTAAGACGTTATTTTGGTCTATTGATCTAGGTTTAACCAGTATAACGATAAAAAATTTTCCCTTATTTGAGTGGAAAATCTTTTTTGTAATTTGTAAACGATGAAAAACTAGCCTGCCGGCTCTTATTTTAAACTCAAGACCTGATTTTACATGATAATGATTTTGGCAATAAATAGTTATTTGTGCTACAAGGGTATAAAGTCATCTGTTTTTTAACGAGTGAAACAAGTGTGAAACATTCGAGCCGAAGAAGGCACGTGTTTCATCGTTTCTGAGTTAAAAACAGGACTTTACGCCCGAGCAGGACATAAAGTTTTTTGAACTCCACTCTTGAGCACTGAAACTTTTAATACATACATCAAATTTCATTATTTACAAGGAAAATTTAAAAAGTGACATGTTTCAAGTGAAATCATAAATTGTAAACTTACCGTTAACGGTTGGAGTTCAAACTAATAGTGGTTTTCCTCTTAACTATTTGTTCATAAGACAAATGCCTATTTTATTGTGGCATGGAACGTTTTTTGCTTTAATTTATGTAAAATAAATTTCTATTTAAAGCAATAAAAGGCGATTACTATAACTAACCTACATTACAGATAAGCAGATTTATCCTTGATATCTACGTAATGTGCCAAAAATCGAACAAAAATAGCCGAATTATATGCAGATGGTTGTTGAAACAATAAATATTAAAATTTAAAAGCAGGAAACGTTAATTAATTTGAAACATAATCATGGTCGTATGGTAAAGCCGAGACTAATATTTTGTGTAGTTTAAGGGCAACAATGGCGACCAAAATTTGAATTTAAAACAAATTTGTTGGATAAGTTACGACATTTTTTTCACTAGTAAAATAAAAATTCAAAATTTTCACTAAGTGCGATAAAGTTAAACATTGCGAAACTCAAATGGAAATCGAAAAGCATATGTTTCGATACGGTGGTGCAAAATAAATATTTATTCATTTTAGTTAGATGAAATCAATAGATTTCACTGCTCTAATTCGTGTTTGTTTTATTAATTACTATTTAAATTCAAAAGTGCTTTAATGCTTGTTTTATTTTAAAAACGTAGCCTGATAGATTTTAATTAAAATACAAGTACATAAAATTAGTTTCGTATTCCAGTGTCGTAAAATAAGTTAATATGTTAGAAAAAATAACTGATCACTCTTGAACAAGAGAGAGATTTGTCAAGAGTTTCGTATTAATTGATTTTAAACTTCATAAATCTTTGTATATAAAAATATCGTTTAGCATTATTAAATGCACGAGCCTTTAAAACACTCGATGGGGTGTTTTGATTTTAAAGCCTCTTATGTTCAACTCGAATGTCTCCGCTATCAATCTCTCTTTATAAATAACTATTATTTATTGTAGAGAACCAAATTTAAATTGAACGCAATAAAATTACTTTGTACATGAAATTGCAAATAACGAAATCATGAAGTATATTCAAACAAGGATAAGATTCATTGGCTGTCCATTTTGGTCCAATTTGCGAAAAAGCTCATGGCGGATGGTATTGTACGTGCCAGCAGTGAAAATAGTCCCAATTTGTTTGAGAAAGAGATTTCACAAAAGCGTTAGATCTCTGTCACAGTCTCGTTTCAATAATTGGACACATAAATTTAACTTAAACGTGCGAAAATCCTCTCAGGCTGCTTTTTTGCCACCAACAATGGCGGAGAGTTCAGGTGTGGCCAACGAAAGCCAACACCTAATGACAATAACAGGCCATTATCAACTTTGTAGTATTTAATGCTTTTATTGTCCTTTTCTCCATTGTATAAGGAGATTTTTATAAATTAGCGCTCCAGTAATTACTAATTAGGCTATGGAAATAATTTTAATTAAAATTGATGACATTTTATGCAGGGAGTCAGAACATTTTAATTAAAATATAATTTAAATAAATTTCGATATTATTTGTCGTTAACCAATTATTTGACGAATATAGATTTCGAAAAATAATAGCACAAACATCAATTAAAAAAATTAACACAATTCAACCTTCATTGCCCTCATATCAAGATATTTAAATTTGTTTTACCCTTAAAACCCAAAGGCTTTGATTTATATTAGTCTAAAACAACCAAATTTGCATTCGAACTGGAATTCAATTTATTTGAAATGCTCTAAGTGGATTTTTGAAATATTGTTGCATCAAATTGATATTTAGGTGATAATAATTATCCAGTAAAAGTCATTTTAAAGAACAAGTATTTTTTATTATAATAATAGTGATCTATACAACTAGTTCGATAAGATAAGGCATTAATAAAATCTATGGTCTTTTAAACACACGAGCGTAGCAAGTGCTTTAAAGTTGACTCATGTGTTTAATAATGCTTAACGACAATGTTTTATACACAATTTTGTAGGATTTTAAAATAAATAAACATACAAATTAAAAAAGAACACTCGTTTTCTTAAAATCCAAAATATAATTTAGTTGTCTCCCTCGCACCGTCTTTCTTTTTTTCTTATTCAACGGGAAGATGGAGAGAGCTATATCTTGTTTCTCTTACTTGTACATAGGAATTTTTACGTTGTTCTTTCAATTATTACCTTAATTTAAATTGTATTATGATTTTTTTTTCACTAAAACAGAATTAGTATTACGATAATCAAATCAGCCTTAAAGTTAAAATCAAGCGTAGTTTTAAACGATATATACATTTTTATTTACATGCCGTTATAACGGCANTTTTTACGTTGTTCTTTCAATTATTACCTTAATTTAAATTGTATTATGATTTTTTTTTCACTAAAACAGAATTAGTATTACGATAATCAAATCAGCCTTAAAGTTAAAATCAAGCGTAGTTTTAAACGATATATACATTTTTATTTACATGCCGTTATAACGGCAAATTTTTGAATTTAGTTTTTTCTTGTAGTTTCAAGAGGATTGTAAGAAATATCCTGCTTCAATGTAAAATCTGTTGTTTTAGCCTATTAAAAACTCACATAAATGCTCGTATTTCACATTTGTTTCATAATAATAAAAACTGGTGGTAACATAAACAACTAAATTTCTTTAGCTGTATGCTGGTAAAAGTTTAAAAATGAAAGCAATAGCCAATTAATATTTGTCTTAATTATTGTTTTTTTAGTTGAACTGAATATAATTTATTACAAAAGAGGAAATTGGAAAACCAAAACCGTCAAATTCAAATAGGACACCCTATACTTGATCAAATTAACGTAAAAACCTTGTTTACCTCTTGTCGTATGACATAATTGGAAAACAAACTAAACTAGCTACTAGAAGTTTGTCCTATAAAATCAGAGTTATAACTAGTAACGAGTGGTTTAGTGTATCTGTCTAGTCTGCCACTATAATTCCGAGGCTCTCGTTACACACTGAAACGTTATCTGTTGTGCGTAACCCAGAAGGGTTAAGTTACGGTGATAATTTGGGAGTGTTTGCAAATCATCAATAGGCGGCTTAATTTTGGGGGCGATAAACCAATATATCAGAGGTGTAATAAATGGGGTACTTATGTGCATATAAAATTGGGCGAAATTGAAAAACAACCGCCAGAGTAAACAGTTTTATTGCCTGTCATTTAATTAATTTCGCACCGCTATGGGAAGCCGGTTGATGAAATTTGCGCGCTCAGTTTGCAAACATTCTGGAGGGGTGTTGTCGGCGAATTTGCAAACCACACCATACATTATAAATAAATACTCAACACAATTGTTGATAAAGACGGGGGAAGGGGAATAAATAATGAAATGAACCTGACTTTGCGGCGGCTCGATGAAAGTTTGTTGTTTTCCAATTATCTTTTCGCCAGATATCCATGAGCTTATTCTACTTCTTCCTTGCGAAAGGTAAAACTTTTGACAGAAAATAGGTGAAAAATAAATCAAATTTATTATGTTACGAAAATAAAATAATACTTCCATTGCGGAAGTAGAAGAATTTAATTGAATATTTATCGAAGAGAAAATTTCGCCAATAACTCGACGCATAACTTTTCGCAACAACCATTTTTGTCTGTTTCGGTTTATCTCTGAAATAAGGCTTGTCTAAATATTTGTTAACAATAATCTATTTTTGTTTTATATCAAGAATATTTTTATTTATTTTGTTAGTATTATATAAACAATTAAATTAATCCTATGTTTATTTGAAAAGTCAATTATTTTCAATATATAGAAACTATTAATTTGTTTTAAAAGTAGACCCATCTATTGATTTGTAAAAAAAAGTTAAATAACTTTTCAATAAAATATAATATGATCATTTTTTATTTAAAAATAAACTCACTTACAAGAACATAGAATGATTATCTGTTTAATGCAGATGAAAATTGTAAATCGTAATGAACTAAAACGTGTCTAATTTGATAAAATTTGGAATTAAGATTGGACAAAATTATTATATTTTATTTCTTTATAACATGCTTAATTTAATGTTAAAAGCGTTCATTCTGAATTGGCTATCTATTAGATTGTCCGACTGGAAACTTTACACCAGGAGCCCAAATTTTCAAAGACTGCAACTTTTTCCAATATAAAAACCGTCATTTTAAACTATATATTTCTGTTAATAATAAGAAATAAATAAGTGAATGATGGACGATCTATAGCATTCAGCCCTCCAGAAGCACAAGAACTATAAGGGATAAAATTAAATCCTTCCGATTTTCAGAAACTGAGACCCTTGAATAAGTACTATAAACGCAAATCATAATGTAATCTCAAGGTGTTGTCTTTTTTGAAGTTATTCTGGTTTGGGATTTTACCTTCAAGTTTTTTAAAGTTCTAAAATAGATAAATGATTCTTAAGTTAATACAAAATAATAGCCAAACAAAATGACTAATAATGGACTTCAAGAAAATATAATAGTAAATTAGAATATTTAAATCAATTTTTGTGGAAAATTCTGATATATTTTTTTTAAAGACCAAATAAATTATTATTGTAGCTTTCCTCTGTCTTAAAAATATAATAGTAAACAAGATATTATATATTTACTTGCACAATGCAGTAAAAATAAATTAAATTGTTGAAGAAAAGTTTTTAAAAATCTATAGCTATTTTATTTTAAGTATTTTAAATATCTGATCATGCATGGAATCTTTTGAAGACTGAAATAGACATTTTTGTTTAAATTGCAGAATAAAATCCTACTTTAAATTTATTCATTTTAAAAGAAAACTCATGCCATAAAGTAAATGGAAAACGATAGGCTTTACCACTGTCAACTGGTAACAGATGGTATGAAAAGTGGTTTTTCTAACGACATGGCCCAGATGTCGTTTTCAAGCAAGTTCAACAAAATTTATATATTTTTTAATGATGCCTTTTCATCATTCTTCTGTAAAGAGAAGTCTATATCACATTAGTTATTTATGTTAGGAATGTGTGAA
>JXOV01014615.1:0-20381 GCA_001014945.1 Clogmia albipunctata
CCGCGTCAAGGTGTACATCCATGCGGAGGATTGTGTAGGTTTAATGTAGGTTTAATTTTTTATAAGAAAGAAGCGACAATTTTTCAATATAGATTATTGGATGTTTATATCCTTTTTCAAAGGAAAGTAAACAATTACAAAAAAAACTCACGTTTCAACAAAGCATAGTCATATCTAAAACTTATTACATAATTGTTAAAAATCATGTAGTCTGTTGATTTGATTTCAATTCCAGTAAAATAAAAAATCGTCTTTATTCGTTATATGTGCGTCCTATATATGCGTTAGCTTTGTAAACCTGTCTATCGAACAATTACAAATGACGATTATAGTTGTCGTACGGTTCAGGTCATTTTTGGGGATTGTGTTCTAAATGATTTAAATAGAATGGTTAAATGTTAATGTATTTGATTTGGTGAAAAATCATTAATTTTGTGAATCAAGAATATGACTTTTTTGTTTTAAAACATTGTATTGATTGGGGTGTGAATTTTAATTTTATATACTGAAATTAAAATTTGCAGCATTAAATACAAAATAATTATTTGTGTTATATTTATTGACAAATTGAAGGAATTTTACAAGGACATTTACTAACAATAATGTATAATTTACGAATTTGATAAGAATAACCCACAATTTCTTTAACGATCCCGACTAAGTTCATGTTAGATACGGGAACAAATTTTATTTGTGCTATAGGGTCACGCAACATTGTGTGTTATGTTAAAGCACATAAATTCATCGTTATTTCTTTGGTTGTTTTTCATAATTTTTCATTTTCATACTTGGATGAGATATTCTTCTTTTTCCAAAATGGTTTAAATACTATATTACAATACTGAAATTGTGTAAAGCTGCGTCAAAGGAGTATTTCACCCTTTAGAAGTTTTTAAACCTTTGGCATCATTTCGTTTTTTGCAGAGCATATAGCAAAAAATTGACATTTGAAAATCATCAATATCTTTCGCAGAATTTTATGAGTACACAATGTTGTTCCATTTATGGCAAGTTATTTATTACTTTCATATTTTTCTAGAAGAATGCCTTTTCAGCGATTTCTCGGAACAGATATAAAATGAAATCGAATTTTGAGAAGTGTTACAATGGACAAACTTTGGCTAACTTCATTATTCAATTTATTATTAAAAGGAAAATGTAAGGAAATGGATTATTAAACATTACCGTTGAATCGAGTGAATGAATAATGAATAAATTCGGATAATGAATCGGCGTTGTTTGGTTCTAAATAGATTTGGGAGATCTTTAATTAAGGCGAATTGCCAGGAAGTCAGGGAAAGTGCTTTCCGCAGAAATCTGTTATGCTGATTATCTCTTTGAGACCGGTGATTTGTTGTGAAGTGCTAATGATTTCTAAAGGAAAGTGCTTAATTCAGCAGTTGAATCCAAAGCTCTAAATTGGGGCGGTGAAAGATGTTCGCGAAATACGATTTATTTTGAATGAAATAGTCTGTTTTGCAGAATCTTTAAGTTTTGTGTAATTGCGAAATAATAGTTTTGCATACGGCTTTGAAATGAATTAATGATTCAGTTTTCCCTCCGTTTAATTAAAACTTTCCCATTGAATATGTATATATTTTTGCATAAACAAAATGCAATTGTGGGTGACGTCATCAAACATTCCATTGTGCAATTTATAGAGCTCCTTGTGCCTCGTGTTTGGCCGAGTGAAAAATGCAATTCGTTTCATTGAATAACCGATGAATTTCTAATTTGTATTCGATGGTGATGATCATGGTAATTTTGCAGTCCAAGGGGATTGGCGAATTGTGATGGAAATTGCGGAATTAAATTTATTAGAGGTCATGAATTGCTCCGAGGGAATTGACGGTCCAATTGAATCTGTCCAGCTGCCAGCAGCTAAGTGTTACTTGCCGATTGAGAGAGGGTGCCATTCCTTTGGTCCATTTCACAACTTTTCCATCTCATTTCGCCGCTCGTCTCTTGTCTTGTTGGAAACTCGACTCCAAATCGATATTATTTACTGTATTACATCGCTTATCGCCATGCCATTAACCAAGTTATTATCTATTCATATACAAATAGATAAACCATGTTGGAAGAAAATTGATTTTGCAAATCCATTACCCATTGGGAATTAATTAAAGGACCCGGTTTTTGCCAATGGGACGGAAACGAACCCAATGCCATTTTTGGACAGACGACAAATGATCAAATGGGGGAATGGGCACTTTTCGGTCTAGCTCGAAATGGATTAATTTGACCTTAAGGCAGGAAATTCATTAATGCCTTTGTAAATAAACGGTTTAAAACAATTAAGTTTCCTGGATGTCTTCCAAGGCTAGGCTCAGCAGATTGGATTACGGAAGTGGCGGCAATTTAAATGGGATTTTCAATTGACTATAAGGGAACCACTTCCGGACACTTTAAAGGTTACGAAAGACTCGTCAAAATTACATCGATAAACTGTCACATCACCGGTTATGATTCCGAACTATAGGGGGTTCAAAGGGTAATTTAATAAGTCCAAAATCAAATATACGTATAAATTTATAATTTTGTCTTATTACTTCAACTGATCTGAAGAAAAATATTTGTATACGAAATATTCCGTTAGACATTACTTTTGAATACAAAAGATTATTCTTAACAACCTATAACTTTTAGTCATAATAGATTGCAAATACTATAATCTTCTTCTTCTACGACTAACTAACCTTTGTGTCGGTCTAGGCATTTGGTTTAACGTAATCAAAGTTTGTTCTATTATATCCTGTAATTATTTAAGCAAATTGTTGAAATTCGGAAAAACACACATGTCTGATAGATCGGCAATATAAACGCACCCTTAAATAATATATAATATTTATGGTCGTATATTTCAAGAATTCTAAAAATTTAGGTCCCTTGGGAAGTTTTTAGGCTATTACTTGAGTACCAAAATAAATTCATGGTATATTAAATTCCTTACAAAATTTCTATACATCGTTTTCAAATTGAATCGCTGGTTAAAAATCGTTAAGATTATGATACGTCGAAATTATCCAAATTAATAAGGCTGCTGCCTCTGTGCCCTAGCGGTTAGCACCCTAGACATCCTCCTCGAGTTAGTATCAAATCCCGGGCGGATATTTTTCTAGGACGAAAATATTTCCATTTTTGTATATCAATAACATTGCGAAATAATATTCATGGCGAATTATAAAATAAGTAATGGTGTAAACAAATAAATGAAATGGGCGGATTGACTGGATCCGTTTACGTCTAGGTGCTATTAACTGACTACTAGTACACTGAAAAACAAACAGTCACGTAAAGTCTAACAACCGATGGTTGAGGTTGTGACTACCCCTAGTTCCGTACAGGAATGCCGTGGGATTTGTTTGTTTAATAATGCTGCGCCACCCAGGCACTACACTTATACGGGGCCCGGATAATTCGCATGAAATTGAATCAAGGAGTTTAAGCTTAATAAGCATATTTTATTAACGAGTGCCAAAGTCAATTTCATACAAACCACCGGGCCCAACACAAACACAATATAAGTGGTTCGGGCGTAACCCTAATGTTTTTTTCGAAGGATCTACTAATTTGAAGTAAATATAGTAAAAAAAAAGGTATTAATGAAAGTTTAAAAAACGACAATAAAATTTATTGATATGATTAACCTCACCCAACTTTTGGCATAACTTATTCATGTTAAAAACAGAAATTAAAAATTGATTGTATGGGAAAGTGACGTAGAATATTTTAATAAATCATACAGATTTATGCATTATTATCCTCGAAGCCCTTAAAATATAAAATATTGAACATACTCAGATTTCAAAGCACCCTTATATATAATAATGCCCTACTTATCCATCTTAGTAGTTTTATAAATATTGGTAAAATATGACTTTGTTACATTCCAAAAATTGGTCTACTTTAAATAATACATATATCACGCATTTTCATTGTTGGTTTTATAAATAGACAATGTATGCAATTTGATGATAGAGTAAAAAGTATGACAAGCTGAAAATAGATTGTGCATTGAAATAAAAAAAATTGCTCAGTAAAGCTGAAAAGTTATGGAACCACCCTCGTCGTGTCGGGTGTCGAGTGAAAAATTTTCCACTCAGCCACGAATTGGTTGAATTTTGCGGAATTTCCGGCTTTTCCTTTTGGGAGCCAATTTACAAAAATCAGATATTTATAGTTGACTTGGTGAAGGATCCCCACGACAATGGTCGACATTATGCTGCTGATAACGGTAATTTACGAATATTGGCTTTGTTTTCCCCAAAGGATAATTGAATCCCTTTCAATTTGACCAGTTGATTGATGGATTCGGGTCGATTTTTGCGGCTGACTGAGCTCTAGTTAGGCCGACAATGTTCAGGCTTCGGCGGAAATTGTTTAATTTTTATCTCCGGGAAATGATCAGGATTTAATTTAGTGTAATAATTTAAATATTTAAAGTAATTTTATGAACATTTCCGATTTATTGTGGAATGGAATTCCATTCTAGAGAAGTGAAATTATCCTTTTGATGTAGAATCCTACATCAATTTTAACAATTCTATTTTAATATTAGTCTTTTTTCTTTCTGTGAAATCTAGTCCTTTATCATCCGATTTCTTTGAGCTTTGGGATGAATTCTATAATTAAGATGACTACCGAGAAACGAGTTTAATTGAATCCGGATTGGATTTCTGATTGTTCATCTCCTAATAATAGTGAGGGCTAAAAATAATTAATGATTTAAGTATCAAATGATAGGATGGATTTAACTGGACCAAAATAAATGGAAATACAATATTTCCTTTCTTGTCCCAAAATACATTCCAAATGTGCCGGGAAATTCCCCCAAATGGCATTCAACAGCTTGTTAGGTCATTGAATGTGGGCTGATTGCAAATTGCTGAAACAAATTTAGCGTTTTTGTCTTATTTTATAGCTATAATGTTTTTGTTAAACTAAAAAAAAAACTTTAGTAGATATTATATTTAAAAGGTACAGTTAAATACAAATCCATACATATAATAATACTTTAATTTGAGAAAATACTTCAATTTTTATTAATAATAAGCATAATTTCATTGTTGTAGAAATTCACTTTTCAATTAAGCATTATTTTTCATAGTTTAGAATCCTACAAGAAAAGAAGCTGTAAGTACCGTTGAAAAAAATTCCGCACGAGATTTCCATGGCTTTAAAAATGGACTTTCTCTTGTTTGCGTACATTTAGATCCTTTCTATTTGATAAGGAAAGCGATTTAAATAATTTGTTTTTATTTGGTCCTTATCAATTCCTTTAACGATTATTTCTTTTTAAAATATCTACACGCGTAAGCCATTCAAAGAAATTTCTGTATTTAAAATTGATGGTTATAAATTAATCGAAAGATTTGTGCCTTCACTAGGTTTGTATTTTTGAATTGCTTACTTTATGATACTGTTTAATTTTAATATAATTTCTTTACCTATACATTAAAGTATATATGTTATCTACTATAAGTAAAAATATATTTGTAAATACTTAATTAATGTTTTTTTTCGATCTCTGAAAACATTTAGGAAGAAAATTGTCTTGCTTTAAAGTTATTAGACTATAATTTAAAATACAAGGTATACCGGAGATGCAGTAACAGTTTTTATTTTCGAAAAAGAAAAGTACGTAATTTTTAAAAAAATGAAAAAAAATTCAAAGTAATGTCCATCACCGGCCTCAACTAAATGAACAACTGGTGACGTCAACACTATTTGTTCGAATTCAGATGGGTTCAGCTTGAATGGTGTGCACAAAAAATTGATGATAAACCGGATCTTTGTAATTCAAGTACTCTGCTGCTGTTAAAATGAACGGATACAGACGAAAATCATCAGAATCATCAGCTCTGGTACTAATCACATCAGAGCAACTAATGATCTATATAGAAATGATATTCAATTGTTAATTCTGAAAGATTGGCAAATGAATAGAGGGGCATTTGGCAACTTGATTGCGTAAACCAATTGGTTAGATCTAGACCTTCGCAGAGATTGAAATATCTGAGGGCAATTCGCCCAACTGTGGAGGGCAGAGATATAGTAGGGAGCACAATAGATTTTCAGGTCAAATTGCAGGGTCACCTCATTAGAGATAAATAAATGTCCATCTCTAGGCACTACCCTTCTTCATCTTTCTGACATCTTATTCTGATCCGTTTTTGAAAAAATCAGTCCATTTGGATCTAAGTTTTGAATTGGTCCAATTTCTGACTTCGTCATGCTAAGGGAAGTGTTGGCCAATCAGGCCATATTAGATTAATATGAAGTTCCATTGAGTTGAAACGGAATAAGAAATGATTTTGCGTTTTTGCAATGTCTAAAAATTTAATTTTCACACTTTTTCAGCGCTTCTTGACTTTCAAACAAAAAATCACCACATTAAAAACGTGCCAACTACTCCTGTCTTATATAAAATATGCCCACCATACCGAGCGCATTCAACTTTCGCCCCCCCCCTCTCGCTAAGCAATTGTTCATAAGATTTGTTGACCAGGCAGCAGCATTTACTCGTTTGTTCAATGGTCTCTTCACTCTCTCTGCATACCCTGCACTTTCGATCCTCTCTCCAACTAAAATTCCCCCTCTCATCATTACCACATCGGAAACGCTCGATGAGGTTTATATTGCAAACTCTTTGTAGATACCAGGGCGTCCAGGCTGTCTGGATTCTGCTGTATAGAGAAGTTTTAAGCAAATTGTATTGTTGCTGTTGCCAGCACTCTAGGTCTCTGTTCCTCCAAGCAGACCACATGCTCACCCGTCTAAGCAAAGCAGTGTTAATCTCTTCTTCAGACAATCCGTTCCGGTTACAATACTTCCTTTTCATATCGTACCAAGAACTGTTTATGCTGATAATTTCTGAAAACTATCTCTATGTCGTGACGATGATTTTATATTGAGCCCATTTATTGACAGGTTTAGCCACTGAAACAAAACACCAAAAAATACCATTCCTTTCACACTTTCATCTGTATCCATTGAATGAAATTAGTAGTGAAATTACTAGTGTTATAAAAAGATTCGGTTTATCTCTTCGATTCCATCCAAGCTTTGTAAAAATGTCTGATTCGAACGAACAGCATTAATGATAATAGTTGTTCGACCATTGTGGCTGGGGATATTTTTTTATAACTGTATGTAAACAAATCATAGAAAGGTGTTGGTGACAACTAGATATGAAAATAGTAAGAAACAAATTACGCTCCGATCAGGGCAGGGCTGGAATCCCATCGAGTTGAATTCTGTGACAACACTTTAACCAACTGCGCTACAATTAAATAAATTATTTGATTTTAATTATTATGTTTTATATTAGTTTCGAATTGTATCATTAGTCGCGCACCACCTAGAATTGCAGCAAGCTAAATTCATACAAAAAAGAACAGTTTGCTTTGTATTAAAGTCGGTTTCAGACTGAGCCAGCTTTAAATGTATTGTGTCTAGAAATTAACAAATTGACACGTTCGCCACCTAGTAGAATATTTTTGAACTAAGTGAATTAAATTTAAAATGGAATTTTTTTCTTTAAAGCACGTTTTAAACAGGATCTGGAAGATATGTCATGAATAAAATAATGTCAGTTATCAGATTTAATAGTAAACCTTTTTAAAATTTTAGTTTTACCAAAATTTTAATTTAAATCCATTTACGACACCAATACTTATGTGTCGTGTACAAATATAATTTTAATATTATTATTTCTTTACGTTGTCTTTCATTGCGGTTTACCACTATTGTTTCAGGCAGTGACATATTCTCCTTCTGCTTATACTAAATATAATATGTTTATATTGATTGTACTAAAATGTTAGAAATATTAATTTTGAAATATTTAAAAAATAAAAATAAATTCTGTTTTTTTTGTGAAGAAATAAATTATATTGACAAACATATAACTTATTTATGTACGAAAAATAAACAGACATTATGTACAAATTACATTCGCATGAACGTGATATATTATTCATGTGCATTTGCCAAATTTGGGTAATTTTTTATTTCGCAATTCCATCCATTAATAATATTTTACACGTGTCACCGAAAATTTCTATTTTTGTCAATAATTGGGGGATATTTGATTATAATTTGAAACAAAAAAGACATTTCAATGAATTCCAATCAAATAAACCAATGAATAGTTTTTCTAAAAATAGGACTTAATCAATGAAATGTCCTCTGGGTCAGATGGATCTTTAGTCTCGTGTTGCAATTTAATTTCAGTTTCATTGTATTTGTTTGGCAGAACTTTGTCAAGTTTGACTGATGGAATAGGAATTTTCTCCGAAGCGATGAATCACTGAGGCAGGAATAATGGATTAACTTGATTAATCTCTTTTTCTGTAAAACAAAGGCTGATTAACCACAAACTGGTGGCAATGGAATTTCGGAAAGGATAAAAGCTTTTGGTGAAAGAAATCAATGATTCAGCTAATCTGGTTTAATCAATTGGGTTAGAGCTCCTGGTGGGTGAGAGCAGAAGCCATTAATAACTCGGTGCTGGTGTCTCAATAACAATTCCCAATGCGTAAATATAGATAAATTTGGCAGGAAAACGATCTCTGGCGAAATGGGAATGACGCAGAAATGAATGGTGATAGTTGTCTAATTGCGAATAATTGTGAATCCAGACACAGCGCAGTTAATTTTATTATAATTACTCGACAGCGAGAATCTCTTGATTTGTGCTCCATGTTCCTCCTCATCCTCCTCCTCTCGGTCTCTCCTGGCAGCTAATTCGCACACCTGAAAATCTGTCGGGCTAAGAACAAAAGTGGGATGAGTTAATAAAAAATTCATACTTCTTTTGCACGCCTGAATACATAATTTGCGACATAACAAAGTCGGAATTACTGCGTATGCCTAGGAACATTTGTAATTTAAACGTGTGCTTTTTTATTTACTAAGTGGTAACAGGTGGTGACACTTTGTTACGCTTCCTCTCTTTATGGAAATCAGAACTGATTTTGTTATGCATAAAGAAGGATTCATTATGAATTTGTTTCCAATATCAGCAAATAAGCAAATTTTAGTCTTAATATGACACGATAGTTTATCGATTTTAGTTTATATCTTAAACTTAAAAAAAAAAAAATAATTAGTACAAAATTTGCACATACATTTTCTGCGATCCATTTCAAAACATAAAAGATGATTATTAACACATCAAAATTTAATAAACATGTGCTAAATTTCAAGGAAAAAAAAAGAAATTTTCCATATGAAATATTAAGTGGTTGCTATGTACGTCATTTTTTACTTTCCATTGGCTTTTGAGATTGTGCTAGAAATACAGATATTAAATTTGATTTTAGGAGATCTATTCGTTTTTATGGCAATTATTTATTATTGCATACTAACATTATCAAAGCAAAAATAACGTCTAATCTAACTAACAAATCATCTTTAATGTTACACTAATGATGTCAAAATTACTACGGATGTTCTTCAGATGCGAATGCGATTATCCACAACATCCCTTGTATTAAGTAATTACACATTTATTATTGTGTAAGAGATAAACCAATACCCAATAATATTTGATAATGTATAAATTATGTATCTACAACTAACCCTTAACCATTTCCTTATACAGCGATTGACCTATACTGCCCTCGTTATCTGTGTTGTAGGCGGCACATATATTTTGTGTACCTTCTTAAGCATATAAGTGAAGCTTACTTACTCATTAATGGGTTGTTTCGAGCAATTATACAATACAAATACTACAGATAGTTGTTATAACTGTAAACATAAGAAAATAATCGTAATCGCACTAGAAATGAGTATTAAACATTGACATTGAGCCAAATTTATTTGTAGATTATATATTTATTTTAAAAAATCCCGCATCGAGATTGATTTGCGTTACATACGAAAAAATGTCAGTTTTTTTACATTTCCAGATATTGTTTTCTTCCCCATGTGGAAAAAAGAAAGTCTTTCAAACAAATTGGTGTCAGTGTCAAAATTTTAAAACATTTTTGCATTTTGCCCCCTAAACTATCCAATCTGTTCATCTAGCCCTGGTTTTTGTGGGTATTTGGAAGGGGATAGCAAAAATATTTAAGTCTTAATTTGGGATAAAGTACGTTTTTAAACTTGAAAACGATTGTAACACTCTCTTTATTGTTAGGAACGTTAAGCTATGTGGACGCCAAGGAATAAGGTCGCGATTGATTTCTCGTTGGCTCTCATTATAATTGTGATACAAGAATATTAAATGACCCGGTTTCCAACGATGAAATGAGTTTTCATTGTTTTCAAGTTAAAAAAAGGATTTTACACATGAGTACTACATAATTTTTTTTGGCATTTGCTTTGAAAATTTACGAAAAACTAGTTAAAATATTTTGGTTGTTACTATGGTCGCTGTTTAAGCTGTTATTTGGTAAAATTGTTCAGTTGTTTCTCCAAAATAGCGCCGAAGTTTTGACTTTGAAACGAATGTTTTAGTAGATTTATAACTTTCTTCTACGAAATATCAATTTCTGCATTTCAACACCCACGATATATTAAAAAACACAAGTGGTAAATGTTGGTACAATTTTATTGAAAAAAAAACTAAAGATTCTCTTCGTCTACGACTCAACAATCGTTACCGGTCTAGGTCTAACCATTTACGTAATCAAAGTTATCAAATGCCAATTTTTAACAATTGACAATTGAATATCATGTTTAGGAATCATTATTAGCTATGATGTGATTAGCACAATGAACAAATGATTCTATACAGAGAACTTAGGCATTGACAGGTTTTTGACACCGAAATAGAACACACATACTCCAAAGAAGACCATCCCTTTCATAACTTTCATCTGTATCCGTTCATCGAACAGCAGCAATTTACTTGTATCAGAAAGGTCCGGTTTATCTCTCCGGCTCTATGCATTCCGTCCAAGCTTTAAAAACCTGTTTGGTTGAACGAACAGCATTGACGATGCTGGTTGGTTGGCCTCAACTGTTTGCCGGGTATCAGTTTTTGTTAAATTTTTATTTTTAAACAAATATTAATCACAAAATGCTACAAGTGAAAACAAGTAATAAAATTCGAAAGAAAAAATTACGGTCTGTTTTGGGCTTTAAAGGGGCCCTTCGAGTTGAATTCTGTAACGCGTTAAGCACTACGTCACCCGACCTTAAAGATTACCATTTTCTATTTGTTCTAATAATTATTTCAGATGGATAAAATAAGGTCCTTATCTAAAGTCAAGTACTGTTGAGTGAATTCATGAAGAGAGAATATTTCAGGACATGTGTTTATTGCACAGGAATGCCAAATACTCGGAGCTATATGTGTTGTATATTATGCAATAATTAATTAAAAAGGAATGTTGTCAAGATGGTGAAAGCAAAGGAAATTGCTGCCACTTAGAAGTCATGCATTTCATGAACCGTAATTAAATAACATTGTTTCTGCTAATGATGAACTGTTTAGTAAGTGAGAGAAGGGAGAATAAATCGATTATTGTTCCATTTACTTTTACATAAAGTGGTCGATTTACAAAAGTTTGGAAAATCCCTTCCATTCGACTATTGATACTTAATTTAATTTTATTTGAAGCAGTTACAATCACGGATTGTAAAAAAGCAATCATCGACCCGGCGAAGCATTCCCAATAATCCCTGCCCTGGAAATCAGATAATCGTGTTCGTCTAGTGGAAATTCCTCTCAAGTGGTTACTGAAATGGAAAGGTTTTTTCGTGCTTAGTATTAAATTGAATTCATTTCTTTTGGCAATCCCGAGGAATTCATTGGATTTACTCGCATTATTGCTCACTTTGTTTATGAAAACATTTTTTCCAAAGAAAAAGGGAATGAAATACTTCGGAACAGTTAAAAATTGGACAAGAATTCCATTTGAATAAAATTTGTTGAAATGAATTTTCATTATTCGTAAAATTCAATTATTTTCTTCGGCCCACAATTATTAACTTTCTTTAGAATTCAATTAATAATCAAGCATCGTTTTTGCCTGCATTCGCAAAAGATTCCTAATAATTAATTCGAAGAAATTTTTTTTTAAAAAAAAATTATTACTTTAGGATGTTTAGAAATAATTTTCAAAATTGTTTTTGTTTCTCGATTTAGTTTTATTCCATAAAGAGAAATTAAAGATTTTCACAACTCAGAAATGAACATTTAAGTTTAAGCGAAACGGAATACTAATAAATTATTTCCATTTCATACATTGCGCTGAGAAAAACCCCAAATGAAGGGTTGGAATTTCACAAAAACTCGCCAAAACAAAAAAAGAGGAGACTTCTCTGCTTTACCCTTAAACCTTTTAATATTTAACGTTATAATTTTTTTATGTGGAAAAGGTTCCAACTTTTAAATCAAATCCCACCATGACTTTGGTGAAGTGCTTTATATTGGAGTAAATTTGATTTAAATTTGTCCTACTACGGGAGAAATTAAAGTTCGTGTAACTAATAAACGTAATTTTAAAAAAAGCTTTATAATCGTAATTAAATATGCTTTATAAAGTTGAGCCGTTTATAAAGCATGCAGATTTTATATACTTTTATTTACAAATGTTACAAAAAAAATTTTATTTATTAGAAGAATAGTGCATATCATTTTACATATTACTTATAAATTACATATTTATCTTTTTGTAATTGTCGGTAAAGTTTTTAAGTGCGTTTGGTTTATGTTATGTATTTTAATGTTGTACCTACTACGGCTCTATTGACTACTAGGCTCCAATTGATACACTTTGATCACAATGTAATTCACAGGATTTTTTATATGTCTGGTTGCTTCTGATTACAATGTTCAACTAACTGACTGATGGCCAGTTTCTAATAAATAATTATATTATTATAACAATACTAATGATCACATTTAACAGTTTTTTTGGAAGCTAGCCTTTTAGAATATTAAAGTTCGTTTAAGTTTGGTCTAAAACATCCTTTATGCATGTTAGTAACAAAAATTGATATTAAGACACCCAAATTTGTAGTTTGTATTGTAATTAACGGATTTCGACGTCATTATTACCAGATGATTTTGGCGGTTTAAACGGATAGATAAAATTTAAAGGGAGTGAAAGTTTGAACACACCTTAGGATGGGAATGGCACAGAAAACAAAGAGAGATAGAATTTCTATTTTAAAAATTTTTTAACTTGAATTATTATCTCTAATGATATGATCTCGCACTTTTACCTGAAGATCTATACGCAAACAAGGTTTTCAAATGCCCTATCTGTTCATTTACCAATCTTTCACAATTAACAATTGAATGTCATTTCTATAAATTATAGCAACAAATATTAATAACAAATTGTTATTATTAGTTGACAGTGGCAAATGAATTTTGAAAATAAAAAATCACTGCTTTTACTGGGATTTGAACACACGTTTCCAAATTTTGTGACGAGACACTTAACCAATTACGCTATTCAGCCTCTAAACTTATTAATTAATTTAATAAAAAATTGAAAAAAGAAAAAAATCTAGATTTGTGTGTTAATTTATTTCAAAATGTCCTAAATTTTGCATAAATGCGTTCGACAAGCATTATTAAACACACTGAAGTTTTTAACCAATCAACTCACTAAGCTTGTGGCTTTATAGAATCTCACTGTTTAATAATGCTTGATCTTATCGACTAAGTTTTATAAATTACTATTAATCTACGCATTTAATTGCACATTGTAGTGATAAAATAATCAAGATCAATCACCTACCTGTATAATTAACTATTATGTAGGATAAACATTAAGTCAGTTGAGTGTTAGATAGTAATCGGATTAAAATAAGAATTAGGGAAAATATGGTGTTTGTTGAAGTTCAAAGTTTTGTTCCCCATTTAATCACAACATAATATTTAAAGTGCTTTATTTTTATTTATTCATGTCTATGAAATGTTTTATAAAATATGTCATTTTATTTCAACTTCAAAAAATAATTGAATACGTTTTAATATTTCCGGAATATGGTTTGAATTTGAACTAAATTTTTTACGAAGCTATAATTTAATCAATATATTTAATTCACAGTACACATAAAAGTGATGTTTTTTAAAAACTTATTAATCACTTACGCTTACCTATAACAAAACTAAGGCAATTTTGGTAAGTTAGTTTATTTATTTATTAAAGAAGGAATTGGTAATGATTTTCACTCCAATGCAAAATTATATGTTTGGAATTTTCACAATGCTTTAATGTTAAATTTTTAATATTTATTGTTGAACTTTTTTAATGTCAAACTCGACTGATATTGTTCAAACAATAATTTTTATGAATTTGTTTCAAATAACTAACATTTTTTATTATTAATACTACTGGCAATAAAATACACTTTAAAGTTCAAAGTTCATATTTAATTCACGTATTTTTTATTTAAGGCACAGAAATAGACATTCAGTGTTGCGTAGATAATGAAATATTCAAATGAAATCGTGTTAAAAGAACAATAAATAATTGATCATCATCTTTCTTAGAGAGTCTATTAGAGTTTTTTAAAAATATTCAAGAAATTTCCTAGGAATGAATTTAACTTTCATGTTCTGTTTTTTAATAAAAGTATATTTCTTGACTCAAAATTATGAATAACTCGTGTTTTTTTATATAAGTAAACAAAATATTCTCATAATGAAAATATTCCTCGTGAGTTTTGGGGACATAAAATATTCAGACTTTGATGAGGTGGGGAGTTTAGTTCCTGTCGATTGAAACACCTACATAAATTTGCTAACTGAAAAGGGAATTCATAATGTGATGAGATTTCTTTTTTAAATTATTAATAAGAATAAAAGCTCTCAACCAGAAAAGCCTTGAAAATTTCAGGGGACGACATCTCACGTTTAAATATGATCATGGCCTTGTTTGCAAAGTATGAAATGTGATTTCGGGTGGCAAAATAAATTTCATATGTCACTGGGATTATACCCGGATTTATATCTGGCATAATTTTTAATCATTTCATGTCAGGATGTAAGTTAATACTTATTGCTCTAAATTTAGATGATTACAAGATACGAGTTTCCTTTTTTATTTCATTACTTTATTGTCACTTTTTTAAATTGAAAAATAAAAGATTATTGGAAAAAAACACCTACCATACACTGTTCTTATTTAGATAACTCATTTGTTCTTGCTTAATAAAAGTCTATTTTTCTCGAAATTGCTGAAAACACTATTATGTTATATCCGCAATAGTCGAACCTTTTTGGTGTTCTAACTTTCCTTTGAAAATCATCTTAAAAAGATTAGTTGAGGGAAGGGATAGGAATACAAGGTTCGGGCTTTTGGGATATGTTAACGTAGCTGTTTTAATTTGCAATAACTCACCTGTTTGATTAAACAAAAACCCACACCTCTTCGGGGGCGGTGTATGTATTCCAGTGAACTACAAACAAAACGACCGAGCAATAGCGCTATCCTTCTCGAAAGACAAAACAATGATCACCACAATTATTTTAAATAACAACACTGGATTCCACATTATAAACTTCACTTTTTTATTACAAATTAGGATATTACGTATATTTATCAAACAATTGAAATTTAAAGTTGAACTGATTTAGTTTTGAAAGTGAGCTGTGCTGTTTGAAATCTGAGAACGAACTAACTTAAAACTAACTTAATAAGAAATATATTACAATCAGCTATAAGATTTGTCCTATTTAAAAATGATAACAAACATTGAGCAGTTGACTAATTTGACTAATGTTTCCGCGCAACAATGACGACAAAATAACGGCAAAGAACGGTTATTTTCCCTCGAAGATAAAGATTGGTTTGATGGTAAGAAGACAACAGCGATAAAGATAACGCTTTGAACGCACCAATGACTCATCACTGACCATGATTTAGAATGGACTTTGATTAAATGTAAACAGCTCTAAATGCACAAGTCTTATCTCGTAGTGTAGCGATAGGGTATACATAACAATTAAAATGATTTGTATTTAAGTCTAATTAACTAGAATTTTAAAAATTTTACAGCAAACTTGTGGTTGTGTTGAAATTGACAAATAATTTGCCGGAAATATCATTTGTATTTATTAGTTAGATTTTATTACTTATATGCATAAATGGTCAAGAGCGACGGGCTCAAAGAGCACGCGCGCCTTACTTTACATGCATACATACCAGTGCTCACCATCGAATCGAAAGAAATCGTTTGAAAAAAAAGCAATGAGACGAATGAGCGGAGAAAAGCAATAAAATAGTTTCTAATATCCCTTAAAGACGAAAGGTAAAAAATAATAATATTCCACAATTTTCTTCTTATAAAATTCTTAACATGAGGTTGATTTCACTCATAGCCAGTTTTTTCATATCCTGCTTTTTATTTCCTTCTCTCGAAGAACATCAAGGTTTATGACTTAGTCTCGTCCAGATTTTTAGAGCTTTTTGATATTTTTTTCGATAGTTTGGGTCGAGCGCTCGTGAAAGGCAAAATCAATCTCGTTGCAGACCACTGATACATACACTTAATAAAATGATAGGGTAAATAGAAGAGGAAAGTCTTGAAAAGGAAGGGTTTTTTTTCTATTTTGATTGGGCGCTACACTCAGCCAACTTTGAGCGTTCTTAGTCAACATTAAAATATTTTTTTGCCTTTTAAATCGCCCAAAGCAAGATGTGTGCAGGGCTCCTTCAACAAAAAAGTGTTCACGGCCAAGAGCAATTAAAATTCAATAATTGAAAAATTACAGACTTCCGCAAATTACCTAAATAAATCATTAAACATGTATTTTAATTACTGTTTTTTATTCCTTTCCAGAAGAATCGCATTTCTAATAAAATGTGGACTCGTCCAACTATCTACCTCATGAAGTAGGACCGGGAGGAATTATGAATTTGGAGACATCAGCTTCAACTATAGCAGCGGGGAACGGGACATTCTTTTCGCTTAGGGATAGTATAAGGAATGGCGAGACGACAAATCACGACGAAAGCCCCACTTTATCCAATCTCTCGCTGCTGATTTACCAAATAGCGGCGAACATGAGCCTGATGTCGCACACCAATCTCAGCAGCAGCTTCCTCACGAGCATCCAGAACGAGCTGGAGAGGGGTCGGGGGCTGACGAGCGCCACAGATCCAATAGACCACGGCGGCGCAGGCATCCGACAAAAGGAGTTCGTCTTCGATCGAACCGACGTCCGCATTATCTTCATCACGCTCTATTCTCTCGTCTTCGGATGCTGTTTCTTCGGTGAGTCAAAAAATTAACAACCTGTCTCCATTTGATTCCTCCTCTTAGTGCAACAAAAAGCAATTTGACTGAAAATCGTGATGAATGATGAATTTAGTTCAAAAGCAATATGATTGTATTGAAGTTTGCTTCCTTTTTAACTCTGGAAAATATTAATATTTGAGAGTAGAATAGAGCTTTCAAAATACAAGCACTAATGAGTTTTTAAGTCATAGAATTTAGTTTTGTCAATATCAAATTGAAAATGTGTTAAAACTCTCATGAAATTTATTAAACAAATTTAAATAACAAAGTTTTAAATATCAATTTAATTAATGTTCTTGCCAAATTTTATATGAATTTATTCATCATTGAAATTTACATTCCATAGAAATTTATATTTAACTCGATATAAATATTTATAAGCATTTTTTTGCTATCATTGATTTTTCCGGACTAATATTTGCTTTGAAAGAACAATTTTAAAGCACTTTTGCTTTAAACATTTTTTTATATATAAGAATGAGTTTATCATGAATATATTAGTCATATTTTGTCATGTCAAGTACAGTTTTGAAGAAATATACAAAAGATAATAGTTATGTCTATTATCGCTTAAAAATGAATATAATTTTTTGAAAGCTTTCTGTTATTTGTTTATACCTACACATAAAGTCTTGTTCAAACACGGTCGATATTATTTATAAGACACATGTATGAAATTGTTAATAATGCATTATTTATCCACATAATTAGTTTTAAATTACTATTAAATACGATTTTTAATATTAAATAAACATAAAAATTTTAAATAATTATTCAATAATAAAAGATATAGTTATTTGGCCCGATTAAAAATAAGAATAAATAAAAAGAATATAAATTTCGAGTTAAAAACATTTCGAAAAAAAATAATACTACCCGACCAACTTCGCCTTGCCATTATTGTGAATTTTTAAATAGTATAATATTAATGGAAAATATTTAAGTATATTTCTGGTAATTAATAAACCATCTAAAAATTGAAAAAAATGAGTACAGGTCACTCGTAACTGCTGTTCTCGTTCATAAATTGGAAAAACGATACACAATTTAATAAAAAAATATTTTATGAGTGGTTAACTCTTTAAGTGTAGGGCTGTGAATTTTTCGTACATGTAGGTATTAAGTTAAACATAATTAAAGCCAAAAAAATTTCTTAAAACCAAAAAAATTATAAAAAAGGCTTACAATGTTATAAAAATAAAACTTTTATTTTAAAACATGGCAGGTATACAATTCTTGCAGTGGTAGCTCTCCCTAAACATTTACCACATACAAAATTACATAAACATTAATAAAGCTCCTTCAGAGAAATTTGTAGATAGAAAAATTTTACATATTTATAAAAATTAGGGGTGGTTAACTGTATACATAATGCAGTATGATTTTCTTTGTATGTGTTTGTTTTAATGCTTAAACATAATCTATGCAAAAAAACATTTCGAAAAAATGTTTTAAAAATTAAGGGTAGCTCTTTACTATATACCCCTATATAAAATAGAATATGCATACAAATTTGACTAAATATCGTTTTTGCCGTTTCAGACTTGGTCAAACCTAACGGGATATTAAAATTTTTTATATAAGATTATGATCTTCTTTTTTGGTATATTTAAGAAACACAAATAAATTCCATATATAAATAATTGCAAATAAATTTGAGCATATAAATGAAATACGAAATCATGATATTTTTTTTCAAATTTCATTGGGATTAAATCCTTCCCTTATACTGTGTTTGACCTATACTGCCCTCGTGAGCGGTGCCGAATGGCGGGTCGTTGGCACATTTATCCTATCCACCTCTCTTAAAACAAAAGTTGATAGTGAGGAGGAGGCAGTGGACGGCACCCATCACTCCAAGGCATCGCGATGGTGCAACGGTCCGGTGATCATTCATTTGTATTTATACAAATGAGTGAGGGCTATAACTCAGCCATGGGTTATTTGGCCCAATTATACAATACAATACAATTGGGAGTAAGAATTTTAAGAAAGAACAAATTTTTAGCTATACAGCTATACAATAGTATGAATTTTATTTGTCAATTGGCTAATATAGATGCATAGATATTTATTAATATTACGGGATATTAAATAATTTGCAAATTTGAAACGGTAAACATTCAGCAGGAAAGACCGATCAGGAGATTAATAAAATAATTTCCTGATTGAATAAATCCGTTTTGTGTTTATTTAATGCAAATTACTTCCTCATTGTAATTTAATGTTATGTAGAGCATGAACTTGGCATTTCCGAGTTCATTGATTGGTCTTTGAACTCAAAATGTTCTCGGAAAGGTTTGTTGGTTTGAATATTATAATTATAGTTACGACAGGTTTTATGATAAATTAGTTTTAGGTATTTGTTTTTGTAGATATCCTTTTTTAACGGACTGACATTGATAACAGAGTTAGTCGAATAGGAAACTTTGCTTTTTCATAGTTTTTTTTTATTTTGAAAAACACTCATAAAAGGTAAAATTTTTGGCAATTGTTATCAATCTATTGTTTTTGTTTATATAAAACTTACATTTTAATGAAATAGTTCTTGTTAACAGCAAGAAAAAACTAAATACAGTTAATTTTCATCACGTTTCTTTATATAGTTTTCTGTAATCTTTTTCGGCAATAAATACTAAATAGAAAATTAAATTTATTATTAAACAGAATTTCCGTCCGACCTGTCAACACACAATTACAATTGAAGACGAGAGTTCTAGCTGTTTATTTCAAATTCCTATTTTGTATTATTTGTTATTGAGATTCATCGTTTCCGAGTTAAAAAACAGGACTTTACACACGAGCAGGACATAACGTTTTTTGCACTCCACCTATGAGCACTGAAATTTTTACAATTTCACATTAAATTTCATTATTTACAAAGAAAATTTAAAAATTGACATGTTTCACAAATGTTTGAAGTGAAATTTTAAATTGTAAAGTTACCGTTACCGGTTGGAATTCCTCTTAACCACTTGGTCATAAGGCAAATGCCTATTTTATTGCAACATGGAAACTTTGTTTGCTTTAATTTCTGGAAAATAAATTCTTATTTAAAACAATATAAGGGTATTACTATATTTTACTTACATTGCAGTTAAGCAGAATTATCTCTGATATGTACGTAATCTGTCAAAAATCGAACAAAAATAGCCAAATTA
>JXOV01014623.1:224-54831 GCA_001014945.1 Clogmia albipunctata
AATAGGGTGTTGTTTACAATGTTATGTGTAATGTAAAATTGGACCAAACAACCCATGACTGAGTTATAGCCCTCACTCATATATATAAATACATATGAATGATCACCGGACCGTTGCACCATCGTGATTCCTTGGAGTGGTGGGTGCCGCTCACCGCCTCTACAATGTTATAAGCTAAAAAAATGGTAAACAAAATTTTTATACTCTGACGATGTTGGAATAACGGAGAAATCTATGCTCTTTGGTGAAAAATCTTGGGTTTAGATACTCTTTACAATAATGAGTTCAAAGAAGAAAAAAAACGAATATGATGTTTTATAATAACCATTCTTAGATTTTTCTAGCTCATTGTACGACAGTTCTCCTTATGAACATACTATTGTTTCCGAGATGAAAATAGACCTCATCATAAGCGGTTTTTGTAAGATTGCTTCTTGAAAAGTTTCATAAGAAAGATACGATACTACGAACCTTGTCTTGCCGGCAATTTGTTCGTTGTGTTATATCATACAAACCCCTAACACAAGTACTTTAAGATTTACTTAACGAATTAATTGCGATAGATTTTTAGCACTCTGTTTCAACTAACTTAAAAGTTACGTTAATTTTGGACACCCCATATATCATTTTGATGCTATTGGTTAGTGGACCCGCTTGGAAATTATAGCCCTTATTCATATAAAAAAAACTCATATATAAAATATATGGATAAGATAATTGTCCAAATGCACGTTAACGTGTCATTTGGTATATGGACAACTATACGTCCCCTCACGTAATACACACGCCATAGATTACTTTTAATAATCTGAAGTGTGTTTGAATGGAAAGGATAAAGTGTTAAACCGCCATTCGGCACCGCACACTATGGCAGTATAGGTCTGGTCTCATTACAAGATGGATTTAACGTAAGTAATATGCATAGTTGGTTTTTGCCAGCTTCTTATAAGCCATAACAATTATGAATACATGCTGTGAGGGCATTACTCCCTATATCCATAATTTTTGTTGAAATTAAAACAAAAAAAAGATGCTATGGATAATATGACAACACTTGCCATTAAACACTATAGAACAGATTTCGTACACTTTACCACAAATTCAGACCCATCATAGGGAATAAAAACCATTTGTTTACTAATAATTACAAACAAGCAAATGTCTATTATATGCCAAAAACAATCCCTATCCAAGTTAGGGTATAAATTTGATGTAGTCGTATAAAAAATATGAAATGATATAAAACATTAAAGAATTAAAATTGTCCTTAATATAAACTTTAAATTTTATGGCAACAGCATTGGAATTTCTAAAAACGAATAATGAATAATCTACAACTCAAACCATTTATGAAAAACCAAACAATGACAATCCAATATCAATTTTAATCAGCAAATAAGCATGAAATATTGAATTAAATTCCATTCAGTGCTTAAAAAATCCATTTCCCTCAATCAATCCAGATTGATTAATTTATTAAAAGTACTTTTATTGACAGGAATAAAACCAGGAAAACAATGAAATAAATCGCAAACTTAATAGATTTATCTCTCAGCCAGTTTAAATGGATTCACTATTAAAAGCGGATTTCTCAATTGTCTTGAAATGCAATACAAATAATTCGCATTGGTTGAAATGGAATAAATGCCAGAATAAACCTTACTCTGTTCTTTGTTTATAGACGTGTCTAGATTTTTAAAATAAGAATGCTATTTGATACGTCTTTATTGGTTTTTATTTATTTTCCCACTAATTTTCAAACCCCTAAATTGAAATTAAGCTCTAAACGGTAGCCTAAACAATTAAGCTTATTTTAATTTAATTAGAATTAATATCAATTCAATGCTTATGTTATTTTTGGAACTATGAAAACAGTTTGCTCAACCTCTATAGGAATCATGGAATGAAAATATGATGTTTTTGGAAATAGAATATCGACAGGCAGACCTCCAGGCAACGGTATGAAATTTTACCGACTGCGCCAATTAGATGTTTCCATTTCCATCAACCTGAACGACGTTTATCATAATGGAATTTGATATTTGTCCAAAAATAATCACATTTAGGCAGACTTGCGCTGTCTAGGTGATGTTTCTAATTTCAGCCATTTAAAAAGACATTCTCTTTTTTCTGTCTCACCTTTGGTATGTCTCATGCATGATTTACAGTCCCTTTGTCTGTTATATGCTAAAATAGATTGGAAGTGGAAAAAAGAATTTATTCAACCAGAAATTTCTGAGTGTACAAAAAAACAAGGGTTCCTAATCAAAGAAATAATGACTTTGTAAAGAATATTTTTTATTTTTAAAAGAAAAGTATATAATTTTTTATATCATAAAATCAAATGGGAAATTTTAGGGTCTTTCATAAATTCCAAAAAAAACTCAATAATTTCTATTGACTAGGTAACAAATTTTAATATTTAATTAGCTATTATCAATAATATTGGGAGGTTCTGAATAATTAAAGATAATTTTCGTTCTAAGCATGAGATGTTTAACAAAAGTTTGAATTTTAAGTAAAAAAACACTCAAAGCTTTATAAATTTTTATTTTTTTAATGAAATACACAATTATTTTATTTGATTGGGTATAAAATTACTTTGAAAAGTGTACCTTTTATATATTTTATTATATTTAAATGAAGAACGCCTAATATTTGCATTTAAATAAAAAATATAATTCTATTAAGTCTTATTGATTTTTGAAGCTTCAGCTTCATTGAAAAAGCTGTGGAGAAATAACCAAATTCTGCTTTGATGAGGCTTCTTGATGAGGCAGGCAGAACTGAAGAAAAAAATGAATAAATTGAATCAAATCGTGTAGAGATGTTTATGCCGAAAATTTGTTTTGCGAATTGGATTGATAAAATGGGCAAACAGACTACGTATGTGTCTCGTTATCGGGGTGATAATTTTCTACGCTCCTAATAATACGTGTTTTTATGATGTTGTCCTATTGGTTTGAGTTGGTATTGGTGTTGGCTTGAAAACAGAAGCAAAGAAAAAGGACACGATGAAAATGTGTGTATGACGAATTGAGTTTTTGCTCTCTGGCAATTTCTCTTTCTCGCAATTCCTGGCCAGTTCGATTCGATTCCTCCACATCAAACGGACTTATGAATATGGATGCGAATCCACAATCAAGATGTGCACTCGAGGAATTTCGCACGACTCCCTCAAGGGGCAGCACATTGCAAATTTCTGTCCCACTTTTCGCCACGCGAAAATTGCTTTGCATTCGTCGACGGCGACGTGTCGAAGGGAGATTGAGCGAACACCCATGAGAAATCACGGGAAATGTGCCAATTTTAAAGTAATTTAAAAATTGGGACATTTTCCAAATGCAATGGGTGGTTTCTTGTTTATTTTCATCTCTTATCAGATTTCAGATTTGAAAAGAGAGAGATTAATTTGAGAAGAAGCATTTATCAGAAAGAGAGTGAGTTTCGAAAGATAAGTCTACCCCAGATTTAGATTGGAATAATTATTCCGATTTTCGGGAAATTCCATTCCAAAGGATGATGAGGACTGGAAAAGGCTGGTTCCGAATTTTCGGGGCGCATGACTCCCCTTTTTCGGAGCAAAACTCGCGCACTTTCGCCCGTGTGTTTACAGAACAACAGTTTGTTTTGGGGTAGTGAATTTTGTACTTCTGATAAGGATTCAGATGCTGATATAAATTCCAAATCTCCCTCTCTGTAAACATCCCTCTCTTAGGATATTTTTTAAAGCGCTTTTTCGCTCCCTTCTGCTCTCGATTTCGCTCCCGAAGCCCGTTTTTCCCATTATGTCAAGATGGGTGCGTCTCCATTCAGTTTTCCCCGAGAGCCATAATAATAATCTCCAGCCCTGCTGCTGCTGATGATGATGTTCCTGTTGATGGATGTGGAGTTTTTTGCGGAGGGGAAGTTTCGACGATGGGAAAATTTCAAATTTCTGCGCTCCCGAAAAATAAATAATCACAGTTGGGCGCGACACGTGGTGGAAGTCGGTGGATTTTGTGCTGAGCACTCCTCTCACCTCTTATCTAGTAGTATTTCGGCCAGGTTCGGTCTTGGCCACACACGGGTTCAGTTGTTAGTGAGCTTTCGCGACCTACAGCAGGAAAAGCGCTCCTGTTTTCTCGAATGCAAAAGTCGTAAAAAATCTCGACTATTTGCCCGTTCTTAGCTTAATATTAATAATCAACCCTTCTAGATAGAGTGGTGGAATTTGTAGATTAAAGAAAAGTGTTTTTTTTTAATTTATAAAAGAAAAAGAAGATTCAAAAAGAAAAGTGGTTTTTTAATTGAAAGAAAAGAAGGAAAGTCGAGAAATGTTTCTGAAAGTGGATTTACAAAGTGATTATTTCCTCTTCAATAAAAAGAGTCTTATCGACGAGTGAAAGCCCCACTAAATAATTGATAGTGAAGTGATTTGGAAATCGATTTATCTCAATAATGATGATTGCGAGTCTAATGCGAAAATTATTGCTCCAGTGAATGTGCAAAAAAGGAGGAAAAATATATATCGAAAAAGAGGAAAAATAGTAGTTAATCCTCTACCTTGAGCATAACCTAGTGTTTCTCTCTCTCTTTATCTCTAGATATCCCTCTAAAAAGTGAGTCCAGTGCTTTTAGTGATTCAGTGTTTTTTATTTGGTTTGTGTTTTAAGTGCAATTTTATATGATATAATTATACGAATAAGCCTGTATAATTCGGAATTTCAACAACAAAGTAGAGAGTATAAAATACAAAAATTGTGTGTTTCGCTACAACGGATTAATTAGCAGCCAACCCTCCGTCAGAAAACCACCCCATTCACCGCCACCCTCCGCCCAGTAACGACAATGCACAGAGAGAAATTAACTCGCTGAATGCTAATTAGTATGATTGTAAGTGTACATTACTGTAATATAGCAGAGACAAAACACCGTCATAGTTTCGGTTTTTTTTGTTTGTTGTGCAATTAAAGGGTGATGTTTTAAAAATTTAATAGGGCGGGAATTAATTGCAAAAGCCAATTTCTCCCCAATTAAATACCATCCCTTTTGACGTCCAGTTGCCATCAACGACGAACCTTCCGCCTTTTTTGCAAAGTCCCCAAATAGGATTTATTTGGAATATATTAGAAAAAGGAATTCGTCTCAGGCTTTGATAAAAAATCCCAACTTTAAAAGGAAAGTTTCAAGACTTGATTATTACAGTTCGTTTTCCCGTAATTTCCCTTGATCAAACATGTGTTTGTTAGTTTTTAATTTAAAACTTTGTATTGGAAAGGCATAACTTTTGAAACATTAATAATGATTTACAAATCTACCAATCAAAAACTTTAATAAAACAAGTGAAGTGATAAATTAAGAATTAAAATTTTCAATGTGCAAAATATTCATTGCTTAATTTGTTTAAACAAGGTTAACAATTTCTACAGTAATTTTAAAAATTGCAATCCCTTGGAAATTAAATATAGATTCCAGCCATGCAACTTGATTATTTAACTATATCAACTAATCAGCAAAAGCAAATTTTAAATATATAATATATTAAAATATAAGGGCTGTTCGTCACTGAACAATCAAATGTTTTTATTTTTTAGAGAAATTAGAATTTCAACCAAATACAACTAAAAGAAAAATTAAATTCCAAATATTCATCATTAAGCAATTCTTGTTCATTTTTATGTATAAATATTAAAAATTCAATATTAAAAATCAATATGAATTGTTTAACGACATTGAGTTGTAGTAAACATTTTAAAATTTTATTAAATATAATCAAATAAATGTTAAGAACTACCAAAATTTTTACATAATTTTTAAGTACTATTTTAAAATAATTCCTTTAATTTTACTCACTTGTGACTGCTGCTCCTTTCTTTCCTTAAAACCTATAGTATTTCGAATAGTTTAAAATATCTCTGTTTTCACACTAGTTTGGCCTCATTGATTTAAAATTGTGCAGTGAAATAAAGTGTTCAATTAGAATGGAATATTGTGAAAATCCTAATAAATGTTTTTAATATAGAGTTATATTTTATATGAATAACTTTAATATAATGAATTTGAGGATGTGAAGATGAATGTAAAGTGTAAATTCGATAATAAATACAAGAATGTTTATATTTCCGATAATGTTAATTTTTATTTTTGTTAATAGTGGGTTATTATTAAAATTAAGACTAAAGTATTGGAATTTGTCCTTTTTTATATATAAAATTATTAAAATAAAATGACTAGTGAGATTACCCTTTGGAAAACATATTTATAAAATGTGTTTAAACAATTGTACTGAAAATTTGTTGCATCCTAGTAGCCAATGCTTTCTCTATTAACTCTTTCATAAACGTACTGTATATAATTATGCATTAGTCAATACCCTCAGACAATCACAAATCTTGCAAATACACCAAAGTTATAACTTTGTACTAGTATTCAAATAGTAAAGATCATAACTTTACCAGGTGTGCAAGTATGAAATGTACATCTTGATACCAGGGATGGAAAATATATTTTGACATTTTTTTCCCACAACAATAATGTAGGACATGATTTATTCATCAACTAAATTTTTTCCCATGGAATGACCAATTGTAAAGTTTTTATTAAATGTTGGTTCTAAATTGCAAAAGTGGTTTAAAGGATTAGTGATATATAGTGAATATTAATGATATTGTGCATTGTGCCCTATTTCCATGAAATTTCGAAAAATTGATTTCGATAGTTTTATTCTCTTCCGTTAATTGTACTCATCTGTGTTTAGATCTAGGATGTCTTCTTATTCCTTACCTCATATTTTCGAATAAATAGCTAAGAAATATGCGAATTGTATAAAATTTTGTAAAAAGAACTAGTTGGAAAAACACATAATTAAACAATCGTAGAATCGTTAGAAAACTCATTTCAATTGCATTCTAGAACTTGTGAATTTAAGATTCATTTTTACACGGTATTTACATAACTATTATCGTTATGTGATTTTTTTAAAGATAATTCATTATTTTTTGTATCATAAAAAATTTAATAGTGCCAAAATCTAATAACTAAAGAACGTCTGATGTTAAGTGGTTCAAAATAAATCTAATTTTAAAATAAAACTACCAAAATACATTACTCAAGTTTAAATTTGATACAAATGTGTCCCCGTTTGGGAAAATATATTTCTTTTAGAGAATAGATTTCTGGTTTACAAATACTGTCTTAAGGTTTTAGCCGCATCCTTTCATCCTTGGTCATTTAGGAACCAAAAGAGGTTGGATCATTAAATTTACACACAATATATCTCTTAACAGATTACAAGTTTTTGTAATAGTAGAGTTACAAATTCTTGAATCAATTTCGCGAAAAAATTAAAAACCATATATATGGTTTCGAATGGGATGGGTATTCTCATTTTCTCCTCTATGGGGCATTATTTAAGCAATCTTTTGAAAATCCAAAATTGTCATAACAGGCCGTCAGCAGCTCACATGAAAGTTTGAAAAACCTGATTTCGGAAATCAAGAAAATAAAATAAAAAATATCGAATTCAAATTAAGAAATGGGGACATTTTAAAACTGGGCTCATTGTGCATAGATTCAAGTATTTGCAATTCAGCTATGACACAAAGTTGTGACGAGCTAAGAGATGTACTGTGCGTAAATTTGACGATCCAGTTCCTTTTGGTTCCAGAGACTTCAAGGATGAAAGTGTGCCACTAGACTTTAATTGAGACTGCATTTAAATTGAAAAAAAGTGTAGCCCAACAATTTAAAAACATTGGGAATATATTTTTAACATAACATTAAATAAAAGAAGCTTCAAAGTTCATTTATTATAAAAACACAACTTCACAAAAATTACTTTTTAATTGCAAAATATTGTTGAACAACTAGGTTATTTTGATAATTTTAAGTGAATAATAATTTCCTTTCTTATGCCTCGTAATAAGAAAACACATTTATTAAATTTTGAAGTTTCCTTTCGCTTGGTTTAGGGAAAACAGACATACATATAATTTACATGGTTTATGGGCCCACAGTTTGCCCCAATTTAACAGACTTTTAGCGTTTCTCAAAGAAGAAGAGGAGGAACATAAACAACAACAATAACAATGGAAGACGACAGAATCATAATAACAACTACACGAATGAAAGTGCTTCCGCAGGAAGAAGAGTAACTGATATGATATGCAGCATCTTTATGATTCTTTTATGGGCCACCTTTCAGTTGTCAGCCTCCTAAACTCCTTAACCCTCGGCTGTAGTTTAGGTTCTTTTGAGTATAGTTGAAAAATATAGAATTTTATTAATTTTGATGAAGGTTATAAACTACTAGGGAGATAAGATGAGGGATAAAAAACTTATTTCGTTATTTAAATCAAAGGGTTTCAAACCTTTATAAATAAAAATGAATTTCCAAACGAATTTCTAGCTTAAACTCGAGAACGACTTGAGCGATTTTGCTATTTTTTGTTTATAAGTAACTGATAAAGTTATCGAAATGTTCTTTGATGAACAAATGATTTAACTTTATTTTATGCGACACTTTTCAACAAATAAAATTAAATACGTCCATTTTAATGTTGTAAATTGAGCAGTCAAATTAACGTTTTTGTCAATGTCAATTAACAAAGAAATCTTAAGGCTGGACTTCTTTGTAAATTGACGCTGTCAGTTCAATTTCAAAGTGTCTGTTAAAAGAAGTTTCAATTTAAATTTTTGCAAGTTATTTAACTTAAAAATTTTGGTTTATATAATAGCGCTATGGTTTTTAAAGTTATTTAATAATTTATAACTATAGACCATAATAATGTACATTTCAAATGGTAAATATTTGTTTATTTTGTACTTTCAATTAATTTAATTAAATGTACATAACTGTTTCCGTCTCTTATATTAAATAAACTGCTTTTAAAAATAACTTGAATAGATCAAATAATAATAATGCTAACAAATTTGTGTTGTCAATTTTTTAATATTTTTGTAAATCTATACAAATATTATTCATTTTCTTAATTGTTAATTCTCAGGCGACATGACGTAAGCCGGGTCAGATAGTGTTTTTTTAAACCTTCCCAAGCGATTTATAAGCACTATTTTATCAGTTTTGGAGCGAGTTGAGACCTTCATAGAAATAACTTGTCATATGTACTCGTATAACTTTTATTTTCGATTTACTTTGAACACTCTCAAATACGAAACTGACTTAGATTTGTTTTTGAACTATTCTTTTAACTTAAATTAAGAAAATGTTAAGCCATGAGTGTCTTAATTGAACAAATATTAGTAAAGGCAAATCAATTAGTTACACAAAAATTAATTAATATTAAATCATCGCCATTTGTGAAAACTGAAATCTAAAGACGGTACACTAAAAAATCTGATAATTCTTTTATGGAGGACATCCTGTTTGAACTTTATTTTAAGGGCAAAATTCAAATTTTAAATTTAAATGATCTTTTAAGACAACGTATATTTTGTTGTAAACAAATGTGTACAAATTGCCACACTGTGAATGAAATAAGGTAGTTAACTGGTTACTAAGATTTACTTTGAATTGGACTATGAAATCTGTTTAAAATTACTAGTCAGAAAAACATATAAAAATAATAGACGAAAAGAAAAAACCTGAAATGGGGTTTTGACTGATTTGTATAAAAGTTGGCCTCGTTTCTTCTTTATGGTGATTCTTTATTCTTTTCACCATTAACAAAATCTTTGAATGCTTTGTGAAACAAAACAAAATTTAAATTTTATTTTAATTGAGAAACACATAATTTTTAAAATTAAATATATATTTTTTAGAAATAGACTATTTTTATTGATTAAAAAGTATTCAATTTTTTATAAATAAATCTAGACCGTTGAGGGTTAACGCTGAAACTTTACGAATGTTTTGTGCCATTTTTTGCCCAAGTTTGATGGGCCAAAGCAGATTCTGTCTGGCGCAAATGAATTAATTATATGGGTGTATTGTTATCCCGGATTTAAGGGTACGTGCTGCTGTTTTACGCCTTTAAATCTGTTGCGAAAGTAGTGGTTATGGCAGTGCAAATTGGCCAGATGTGATAAAGTCTGTGTATTAAAAATTGGTGTGTCGGAATAATATAGACTAAGATTTTATGTTAAATTGTTGCTAATTTGGCTAAATAATGTTGATGTGGTTTAAAATTCCAAAGTGTTAATTTGTAAAGTATGATTTCATTCAAAGTTACATAACAAATTATAATTAGCAAGAAAGAATTGCAAACTTGGTTATTAAAAGACATGGACGGGCATTTCTGGTGGATCGATTAATTGCCACGGGGCTGCTTCTGTGGATAATCCAACAAAAGAGAGAATTGCCATTATCTGTTTCAGTTCGGCTGGATGGAAAGTGGACCATTAAAATAATCCCTTTTCGTTTATTGAAATTGGGCAAATAGAACAAATTTGACAATATTCTTCATTGTTGGATTAATTGTTGTCAATCTGTTTGTGGCGTTGTGGAGTGTGTTCGAGTGTCCCTCTTCAGGCAGGCACAGTCCATTTAAACTATTGATTTAGAAATGCTAGAGAGATATAAATCCCACAAGTCTATAGATAGATTGGGAGAGCGAGAGGGAGAATATGAAATCTTTGTCCAATTGCCAGGACAAGGATTCGAATTTTAATTGCTTTCAATGGGTGAGTGAAATTAGAAAGTGGAAAGGAGTTGGATTTACCTCTTGTCTTTGTAATCACTATTGGCAAAACTTCCTAATGAATCTCAATCTAAGCGGTGGATGATAATGGCCCCTCAGGTGGAGACAGACAAGGCGAGGGGGATAGAAAGAGAGAAGTGGTTTTGAGGCAAGTTTTGAATCTGTCTTGAGCATATAAAATTCATAATTCCGTGGAGAAAGGCGAGAAAATTTGAAAGTTTGAAGGCTGGAAGAAGATGATGATGGTGGTGGTTTGTCCAAGACAAACGGAGCAGAACAACTTTGAATAATTGATGATCGATGTGGTTATAGTTAAAGTGGTCCAATCTGGATCGGGGAAAGCTTGTCAGTTTTGGGTCAAAAGTTTTCGTCTCTCTAGACACTTCCATTTCGAATCGTTCCCAATCAATTTACTGTACTTTAAATTGTTTTCTTGTCCTCGCCCAACGATAACAAAGAAAGACAATGGTCCTGGGAGATAGGAATCTGCGCAAAAAATCACTTAACTGGGCCGGAAGTTGGTGCCAAAAAACCTAAGCCCGCAATTTTATTCCAACGAAAGGAAAGAAGGGGGGGATGAAAACAATGGGGGCGAAAAAGCTAAATTAATTTACAATGGATAGACTGGAGGCAACTCCTCTTAATCAGTCTTATTTTGGCCACATTTAATGAGGTCTTCCTCAGCGAGGGATAAAATCAAATAGAAGCCAAGATGGAGCACCAGATGATTTATCAATCATCTTTCGTTTCCGATTTATAAGAGAGATTTTCTCTTTTCATAAATAGCTACAAAATGATAAATAATCGCACACTTGTCGGGGAATTTCAATAAAAGCTTTGCCTTAAAAATCCCCAAGGGTGACTGAATTCGGGCTGTAAGATTTCGCCAATGTTGTGCGAATGTGAAATATTTTCAATTTTCAATCAGAGGCTGGTAAAAGCGTTAAAATAAATGAGTCTCAAAGGGGATGGAAAAGTCGGGGCAAAAGTTGACTTTAAAACAACAGTTTGTCAGACAAATACAACCCCTCCCTACCCTAACAACTGGAGGCTTTCGAATCTCTCATCCACCCATAACCCGTATCGATTCAGTGTTTAAAGCCATAAACCAAAGCAATTCATAAATTATTAATTAAGTTGCCCTTAAATTGGGCCTTCGAAATATATGTAGTTTAAATTAGATTTTTGCAAAACCTACATTTTGGGCAATTAATTTGGGTTTGATTGCTCTCCATCTTTCTCTCAATTTCTATTTTCACATCAACAATAACAAGGATAATGGAGAGATGAGACGCCCACATTGAAGAGACGAACCCTTAGGGTTAGGGGTTTGTTAACCATTGTTAATTTTTCGTCCCAACAAAATTCAAAATTTATCAAATTCGGGAATTGGCTAGAAGAGTATTTAAATTTGGGCAATTTCCGGCAGAAAATATGAAAACGGAGAAGGATATGTTCACTCCAACTCCAGGAGACATCTCTTTTTACAGCCAGAGCATCAAGAGATGTGTTCTAGATAAAAAAAATGTCCACATTGCAAACTTTATCTCGGCAAAATGTTTTCGCCGAAAAACTTTTGATGTGTTTTTTCTCTCTCTATGAATTCAGAGTGGACAGTCAGTCCCTCCGTCTCCGGAATCCTTCTGCTTCACAATCAGGAGACACAGCTCCCAAAGATACACACGAGTGCGGAAAGTTCAACAGTCTTAAATTTTTATGACGCCAACAAATGCTTAAAGTACACAATTGTCGCCTCCAGAAAGGAGCGGGAATTTTATATGCCAAATTTCGCGCTCCTTGTTATTGCTCTTGGTTAAAAAGTTTCCCTGTAAAATCAAGACCAAATTGATTTTTTGGACACAAAACAGCATTTTATGTTATTGCCCAGTTTATTGAAGTTTAGATTTATTTTTCGCCCAAATTGCAGACATTATGACAAATGTGTGCTTTCCACATTTTATTTTTTTTATTAAAGATAATTTCAAAATGCATTAAAATTTAATTTCTCCTGAGATTTTGCACGTGCTGTTGGGTTTTAATTTAATTGTAGTATTATTAATTTTTGAAAAAATATTAAGTTAATAGATATTTTTCACTCTGTGTGAACTTATAACATAATATTGTAATTATTAAGAAAAACTAATAAAGTAAACTTTTATAATTAGATTAAAATTGATAAAAAGACAGTTTTTTTTAAATAAAATTTTCTATTCTACATTTCCATGTTATTGGCTATTAAGATTAACTTATTTATACAAATAACTATAAAGGTATTTTTAGTTACACTTTGTTTATCGACTATGTTTTAGACACAAATTAACTGTCAATTATTACATAAATCTGAATCACAAACATAGTTATAAAAATTTGTAGATGAAATACTCCATTCGTCATTTAATTCATTAAACAGTTTTATTCATTTTTGCAATTAGTTGATGTATGATCTTGTCGTTCACAACAGACTGGTTTCTTTATTTGAATATATCAAAAATGTATATGCGAGTACTAGAGTTAAAACGTTTCAACGGATACGTTACACCTCACTTTCAGTAGCCGATTTTCTCGATCACATCGATCGGTTTCTGAAAAGGGGTTTAATCAATAGGGTCAAAAGTTCTGTGTGTGTTCGTGAAAATTAAACTCTCCCGGACAGTTGATTTCTTTGAGGCTAGGAAAAAGACTAAAAAATTAATAGATTTAAAAAGCGCAATTTCGTCCGATAAAGAAGCCAAAATACACAATTGGCACATTCCCGTCAAAAATTGTCGTAAGGGAAACAGAAGTCAAATGCAGAAAATAGAATCCGCAAATACTGTCATTGAAGATGGTTTGTCACAATATTAATAAATAAAATAATTCAATATTGTTCTGTTATTAAATTAAGATTTACATTTTATCAAAAAATATTTTTAAAGCATATACTTTGGCTTATTATATAAAATTATTGGATCTGAACAGTATTTAATCCAATCAACCTAGTATTTCATATTCGTATTTCTTTAATTTTTCAATTACCAAAACTGAGTTTTTTTTTTGGTTTAATGGATCCATTGTTACTGATGTATATCCTTGTTAAAAATATAATGTTTGAACATCTGCTATTAAATAAAATCACAGTATTTCTCCCAATTCGATGGGAGATGCCGTAGTGCTCAAATTTTTTAGCAAAAATTGCACACAAATTAAAACACTATTAACGCAATAAATCCAACCCCAAAACAGATTTAACTAAAAATTACTAAGATTTCTCTTGGTTCATACAAGTTCTGATGAACGAAACCACATAAGCACGAAATTTCTAACATTATTCAGCAAAAAATATTAATTTTTGAATATAACATAAAAGACCTAATTTGGTCGAACAAGGCATAGATCTCCATTGAAAAGCTATTAAAGAAACAGAAAAAAATATACATTTATCTTGAACCTACCCTAAATTAAAGGGAGAATGGTGTTTCTCGTCCTTTGACGTCGTTCCCAAATTTATCGACTTTTTTTATTATTTAAATGTAAAAAAATCAAATTAATTATTTTAAATGAATTTTGTTCTTCTTTTAGATAATAAACCTAAAAATAATTGTTAAAATTACAAATGCAAATACCGATTGTTTGTTTAAATCTCTAGACATTAATTAAATATGAAGCATTAACAGTAACTTTGTAAAATTATCCATTCTGAAGCACGTAATTCCAACCGGAGCTTAATTTTAATTGGATTGGATTACTTAAGAAAATTGAATTTTTACTTTGAATTACTGGAACAATGTTGCCATTATTATAGTTTTCAGCAAAGTTATGAACTTTGTATTGTCACCAACTGTAAACTGTGTGAGTAAATTGAAAATGAGTCATGTATTTTATAATAGAGTACAGATGTGGAGTGTGAATCGATTTGCGGAAACTTGTATTTTCTGCCGACAATATCATGAACTGATGAATTTTCCGCCATATTCAAGTGCTGATGATGTTTTGCAAAATTGCGGAAACAACACCGAAAGTTTGTCATTGAGGATTTTCGGTTCAGGTGTGGATCCGCTTGCAAATCCAATTAAACTATTTCTTATGCTGAAACAGCTTAGCAGACTCGGATCAGACTTTCTTCGCTTTCTCCAATCTCCTTCTCTCTCCACTCTCCACGCTTGCTTTTCTATGCCCAAAACTAACTAGATCATTTTAATGTAAATTTCAATGAACTGTTATGAATTACTTAATCCAATTAAAATCGAAAAACTTCCTCCTTTGAGCAGGGAACTTTAGAGCGATAGGAACAAAGACACAACCCTGAGTCATCTGCTTCTTCTTAGGGAGTATAAAATAAAATTAATTTTCCCTTTGACTAACGGATTTAATTTTATTAGGATGACGAACAAGTAACGAGTCTTTTTACCAAACAAGAACATTCTTAATCTAAATCAAAAAGTTATTTAATCAAGATTTAGGAGCTGATGGTAATCAATAAAAAACCGAGTTTACTAATCGATGATAAATTTATTTACAGTACGTGGGCTTTTTCATTAATATTAAAGTGTGACCTCCGTAAAAGAAGTCCAATTAATTTGTATGGTCGTCAGTTTTAAAGGGCGTAGCTAACTTTTTATTGGCCAGTATTACCGATTTTATTTTGAATATTATTTAAAAACCACCTATTGGAAATTTTTTTAACTACGCCTCGTGGCTATGAGTAAGAGAGGGATGCAACATATTTCAGATTTTTAATTCGGAGTCGCTTAACAAACTTTTTAAGTAAACAATTATATTTTCTATTTTTGTGTAAATTTATTTTCAAAATGCATAAAATTTTGTATAAAACACGGTCGATAAGCATTATTAAACACTCGGGCCTTCTTTAAGGCACTCGCTACGCTCGTGGCTTAAACCAACTCTTGTGTTTAATAATGCTCTACCTTATCGACCTTGTTGTATAAATAACTATTAGAAGAAGATTTACTGAACAAGAGTTACCGGGAGAGCATGAGAGAGAACCTCACCTATCGAGGGTCTCTTCACGGCAAAGCGCTTTATATGATTATAGGGCGCTGTTGCTATTTTGTATGGTGTTGTGGTCTTCAATTCTCCACACTTTGGATCGTTCATCTGCGACCGTTAATTGTGACTCCTTAAATTCAGGGCTGACGTTTTCTATCCGTTGTGAATTAGCTTGTGATGTTGATATGAAGGCGAGTGGTCATTTAAATTGGTTAAAGAGCAAAGCATCTTATTTGATTTACAATAGTATGATGTCATATTGCTCCAAATGAATTGCTTAACTGTTGTATTGGAAAATTCAACGGGAAACTGTTTTGGCCAAGCAAATATCCAATAATTGATTAAATTTTCTCAACATTGTTCCAAATAGATTTTACGTTCAATATGGTTTCTAGGGCAGCAAAAAAGTTCAATGGCTGTAATTTATGATCGATAATATCTCAGATCTATAACTATATTTTTAAAGAAGACTTCTTGGTAATAAGATTCAAGAACCATTATGAACTTTTTGTAGCTTTAGAAACACCATTTTAATAGGTTTCATATCAAACTTCTGTATAAAATGGTCTAAATTGCATTTTAACATAATCTTCTAAGACTTAACAACCGGATTCCAATCTAATTTCTTACAAAGTTTTTATATAATGTGAATAATTAATAATTCTCTACACAAGCACCTGCGTAGTTATTTCAATTGCCTCCTGAATTTAAGGACCATCAAATATTTTTTTTAAAGATTGGATGGCACAAATATTTTCTTATAGAATCTAAGTGTTGATAAACCCACCTCAAAGCCGAAATAATAACGCATTTGAATGCCTTTTTGGAGGCCATAGGTTCTCTTACTGGGTTGGATCTTTTCAACCATTCAAGATGCTATTAATTGACAAATAATACGCCGAAAACCAATAGTCAGGAAAAGCCTAAGCCCGTTGGTTGAGGTTAAGACTCACCATGGTCCTCACAGGAATTGATAGGAAAATTTATTAAGTAAACTATACACTCTCGACTAAAAGAGAACTAAGACTTCTGCTTCAATCCCAAATCCTTTCCTGTTTTCTAAATTACGTTTTGAAACAAGACTAAAATTAATTATTACCCCCAATACATGGTAGAATAGTAACGGTCTTATTTTTAGTCTCCTTAACGACAAACACATAATATATAGCCATAAATACGTATAAATCCGTACCGAAGCAGAGACAAAGAGGCAGGAAATTCCCCATTTAAAGGAAGCCAGCGATAAAAGTTTGCAGCCATTATTATTGGTCTTGTTTTGAAGCGGAATGCTTTACATCTTTGTCTGCTGCTCGAAACTGGTTCACTATGCCTTCTTTCTTGTAAAAATAATAAATACACACCAACAGACACACTGGCAAAACATGATGACATATTCTGCAAAGACTTTCCAAATACCAGCTGTGATAAATGAATCGCAAACAGCGGAATCCCCCGTTTTCGTCCATCCGATTTTTATATTCGAGGGGCTGCCTGCGAAGAGCTCTGCAAATATTCTGGGCTGCTAAATCACAACTTTTGCTGTTCAGTCTCTAGGGTTGTTAGCTTTTTAAGTACATTGTGATTTTCACAAGAAAACCCACAATATTGTTTTCGTTTTTCAAGAAAAGAAAACCAATTTCAATGACTGAGATGAAATGATTATTTGATAAATTTTTGGATAATGTATATTTTAAATATATCCAACTTTATCTTTTCACAAATTTCAATGTTTTGAAATTAAGAAATAAGTCTTTTATCAAAGAACGGTGGGTTTGAGGTAAATAGTGGCTATTTTAAATGTTCCATTTTTATTAAAATTCAAATTAGGCAAAGAGACCTTCTTTTAAACAAATATAAAGTGGTTTATAAATTGCAATAAAAAAATTTTTTCGAGTTTTATAACAAAAGATGAAATCAATAAAATAAAAAAAATAAAATAAATTATTCCCACGACATTCACGACGGAACTAAGGGTAGTCTCAACCTCAACCAACGGGTGTTAGACTTTACGTGACTGTTTGTTTTTCAGTGTATTATGAGTCAGTTAATAGCACCTAAGACCGGTTGTAAACGGATCCAGTCAATCCGCCCATTTTATTTATTTGTTTGCGCCATTACGTATTTTTATAATACGCTATGAATATTATTTCGCAATGTTATTGATATACACAAATGGTATCTTTTTCGCGCTAGAAAAATATCCGCCCGGGATTTGACCCCACGACCTCGAGAAGGGTGTCTAGGGTGCTAACCACTAGGACACAGAGGCAGATAAATCAATACTCATTATTAATGTATTAATTAGTGATGTGCTTAGTGTGTACTTTGGGTTGTCCACTGGTACCGTATACTGTCGCTTCTTGTATTGAATTATAAGTATTGAGTACAAAAGTATACACTCACACATTTAAAAATATTACTTAATGCTATATTTTAAAAAAGATTTATCAGAACTTACTCCATTTGAAATGATTTATTCAAAGAAATTGAAAAAAAATGTAAATCAGGTATTTATGTTTGTGTATTGCCTATGAATTGACAGAGAGTAGATCTATCTGCTTGTAAATTGTCGATGAGCTGATAAAAGTACCCAGTTACTTTTTAATAATTGACCCAGTTACCCGAGTTCAACATGTTTATCGACTTAAAACTACCCGATGAACAAATTGACTACATCACTACTAATTATTAATCAGACCCGACTTTTAGTAATAAAAACAATCTAAACTTTAAAATTTAAATTAGACATCTAAAAAAGTCTACATATTTAAGAGGCTGAAATAAAGAACCTTCTAACTAGATATAAATATTTAATTTTATGATACCTCTATAATTAGGCTATGATCTTCCCTTGCCTCATCCATATAGTTTGGCTTTTGGCGAGTCTATTCATTTATCACTATTTTTAGAGTATATTGAAAAAGTTAAGGCATCAATACTTTTTTAATAAAAAAGAAACCACTAAAGACCTTCCGGTCATCACTGTACATTCGAGATCCAATCGTTGCTTTTTGAACCATCCCAATAAGTTTCACGTTAAATCAAGGAATGCTTAAAGGACTATGGTCCTTAATTGTTCTTATACATACCCAATTTTCTACTTTATCTTCTTAAAGTAAATTAGTTTAAGTAGAAATATTATTTCGGGGATAAAATTAATTATGATTGTTAAAAGATAGATATTTGCTTAGAAGCACAGCATGCTAAATTCATACAAAAGCTGACGGTTCACTGCGTGACCTTACCTTCTAGTTTGAAATGTATTGTGTCTGGAAATTATCAAATTGAGTTCGCCATCTCGTGAAAAATTTTTGAACTCACTTTGACGTGTGAATTAAATTTAAAATGGAATTTTTTTCTTTAAAATACATTTTAAATAGGATCCGGAAGATGTTTCAACAATAAAATAATGGCAGTTATCAGATTTTATAGTGAGCCTTCTTAAAATTTGAGTTTTTCCAAAATTTTAATTTAAATCCTTTTGTTTGCATTAGTAATGGTTTTGTGTACAAATATAATTTTATATTACTATTTCTTTACGTTGTCTTTCGATACGTTTTAGCACTGCTATATAATAAACAAAATCATAAAATATCTACAAATGTTTAAAATAGAAAAAAAATTCAGTTTTTTAACATTTTATTTTAGTATTCATCTGTGGCTTAGACACTACACCGACCGATTGAACCAAGTTATATAGCAATTTCCTACATTTATTCTGACAATTTATAATTCATTTAGAATCTTTTAGTAAAATACAATATTTTTCACGTTTTAAAATATAAGTTTCATGATTCATTAATAAAATTAGAAACAAAATCATAATCAAGCCTAGAATTAAAATAAAAAAATATTTAATTTTCTCTAGAAACACTTAGGCACTTTCCAAATTAAAAGTAACATTTAAGTAAATTGAAATATGGTTGACAACGCTATTTGGGAAGGACTAAAAAAGTTCCAGGCAAAAATGGGATGTAAGAGCAAGAAGCTCGAGGCGTTTGCAAATAAAACACATTTACAACCACTGACTGATGCTATTTATTATTGTTTATGATAACTACGAGTGCAATTCATGTTCAAAAGTTGGCTGCAAGTTTTTCAATAAAACTCGCACATCCGAATTTGCAACATTCACCCTCTTACCCTCTCCACTTTGCCGCCACATCGTTCGTTTGGAACCAGATTTTGACACAAACAAAGCCCTGACATATTGTTGTCGTATTTAATTTAATTTGGGGGATTTCGTTTGGTGAATTTATTTTGTACAACAACAAGAGCAGAAAAACAACAGATTTTCGTACGTGATTTCAATTTCTGCAATTATTATAGCACTCGAACTCGACGTATTGTTTGCAAATAAATTGAAAGCGAACCTGTGCTTGCGAAAACTATTGTTTCCATAATTACAACTCATGTAAGTTTCAATTAATTGTGATTCCAGTTCAAAGCAGAACTAATTTCGCTGCTTCCACTTTGAAATTACACTTTTCCAACCCCTTTTTTCTCTACCCTTAATCCGTAATTTATTCAAACCCCCTTGAAATTTTCCATTATCTTTGTTAATTGGCGCATAGCATAAGGAAATTTGTTTCTCTCTTTAAGCCGATTACCGCCAATTGAATGTTGTGTGATTTATGTTGATATGCTGAAATATGTAGTAATGCTCCTGCTCAGCTCTCTCTAGTTATTAAATATTTATTGATAAAACTGTGAGCCGATTTAATGGGGCCGAGCCCGAGTTCTGTAATGTGGGACTATTTAATAATACCTCATTTAGATGTGATGTGGCAAAATGATATGCGACTTTTTAATGTTTCAGCCCTTTTATTTAGACTCCCAAGGTTGGGTTGGGTGGTTCTAATAATAAATACAGCTTAGAACATGTTTTTCAATAAATTTAATAAAATTAACTGGTGTTGCATTTGACACAGTTGATCATCCTTGTGTTGAAGGTGTTAATTAACACTGTAATGCCTAAATTTTCTATTTAATGGGCAAAAATACCATTGCTAACAATAATTTTAAGGAGTTCGAATCCAAAAGGAAAAAAAATAAATATGAAATTTGTAATATCTTAAGATATTAGTCTTGGGAACGTAAGTGGAATACTCTGTGATTAATCTCCAAATTGAAATACATTGTTTACTATTTACAGGACTTGCTTTAATAGTTACGATAACATTAATAATGTACAATATTTACAGAGTATCACTTTTATGATAATTAGAAATTGTGATAGACGGATTCGTATTCAAATAATTGAAGGGGACGAATAAAATACAATTATTGTAAATTTTAGAGTTTATCAAAGCTAGCGGGCCTTTAGGTTCGGTCTGGACTGACAGACATTAATTTTTCCAACCAGACGCCTTCCCAACTAAATTTTTATTCTACATATTTTAAATTATACAAATTATTTAAAAGATTTAAACAAAATTCATTGATTTTTATTAGAATTTATAGTATGTACTTACGGGAAAGACTTTACTCCGGAATACGTTACCTTTTTCAGTCGCCAATTTTCTCAATCCCGACAAAAGAGAAATCTTAATTGGTTCTGAAAAAGATTTAATCAATTTAGTCAAAAAGTTCTGTGTATGTGTTCCTGTAAATTAAACTCGCCTCGGACCGTTGGATGTTAATTTATTTACGGCTGAGAATAGACTAAAGTACAACAATTAAATCAGCGCTCATTGCGCTTTGCAAAAATGAAAGATGCTTATTCGACGCATTCCCAGTCGAAAAGTCCTGAAGAGAAACAAGGGGGATCGAATAGAGCCGGAAAGAAGTCTCCGCAAAAGCTGTCATTTGATATGCGCCGTCACAATATATTGTGAAATGTATACTTTCATTGGTCAATGTTCTATTATATATTATTACTCAAAGGCTTGCTGGGGCAATTAAGGGTTAAATTTGGAAATGGAATTTAATGGTCCTAAAAAATATTAAATTTCTTATCGCTGAGTTTAATATACTTTTATTCAAATGTTTTTATCTAGTTTTATCTTGAATGAATAATTATATAATACTATTTAATTATTTTTCATTCAAACCCTGACTTAGATGTAAAAAGACATAGAAGGAAACATTTTGAATTGGATAACCTACGTATTGAAGCCATGAGTAAATTAGTTATTTCTTTAAAATTCCTGAAATATTTATTATGATGTATGTTTCTTTCTATACTGGCTCTACATTCACCTTCCGAGGTCTAAGCAATTATTTCTTGTACTTAATCAATTGTTTTTCAAAGTGACCTTACAAAATGACTATCGATATTTTAAAATTATTGAGAATAAATCGCTAAGTATGACGTTAATAAAGTATTGTGATAACTAATACGTAACAAAAATTTGCATTAGGCAAATTTGGACAGATTTCATTACCAAGATTAGACTAACACAATTGCTTCACCATCCCATTCTCATCCATTTTCCACTTTATCAATGGAATATAATATATATAGAGGCAATGTACTAAATGAGCTCTGAAATCTGTCAGACACACAAATACAATTAAAGATTGCAGTTGTGTTTCACTAATGGAAATGCAATCTCTAAACCTTTGTTAAAATTCAGAAATCAAACTCCCATTAGATTAGGCCAGGGACTTCTTCTAATGGAATTTTACAATAAATTTTTCAAATTATATCAATGATATTATTCAAAATTGGTAAACTCTATATAAACAAACATTTGATTGCAAATCAAATTCCGAAATAAAAATGATGTCATTTTTAAATGCTTTTCGATGGTTTCGGGGATCGAATTCACGAAATTTATTTGCGAATCGACGACTTACCCCGTCAAATCATCCAATATAATAAATTAATACAAAAAATATTCCCCGATCTAACCACTTAATAATAACAATCATTAATTGTAATTATTCGATGGACATAATCTTGGCCTGCTGTTGTAAAATAGATACCAAAAGCACTTACAAAGACTTTGACTTTTGTCTTAGACCCTATAGAAACAATTGTGTGATATTAAATCCCAACGTCTTAAACTATTTGTTAAATTTAAACAATCTTTTTAAATATACTTCAATTAAAACCAAAATCATGTCAATATTGCCTTTTATTTTAATTATCAAATATATATACCGCTCGCTTTCCATCTAAAATGGAGTTAAAATTCAATTAATGTTTGGCAATAAAATAGATGGAAATTGAATACAAATTCCGTGGTCAGAGAGGAGGTTAACTGGTGCACTGCTGACCACCAGCAACTGAGTGCCAATTGTTGCTGACCAGTTTATCGATTTGCAGTCTGGTTCATTTGAGTTTTACTGCCGTTTGAGAGGCATAACTTTAAAAAGGTCACCGTTTAATGGACTTGTGCTGGATCGGCATTCGGATCAATGGTGTTTCAGAAAGCCCCGAAACAATGGACTAACCTTGGATTATGGCCGTATAATGAGGTATCCGGAATCTCTCCGAGGGGTTGGAGCGAGGCGAGCTGTTAAGGGAGAGGCCGTAAATTGGGGCGAATTTTATGAATTTCTCAACTTTAAGTTGACGTCGCCATAATCTTAAATGACGCGTGCAGAGAACAAGGGCGATACGTGATTTTTAGAGATTTCTGAATTAAATTAGATTAATAGTCATTATGATATAAAAATATTAATTTTAAATAGACCAAAAATATACCTTTCTTCCATAATAAATTCAATTAAATAGATGTTAAAATGTTTTAAATATAAATCTTAAAAGTATGTTCGTCTTATTAATTTAAAAAAAATTAGCACAGATCATGACATATGGAACTGGTACTGTATGAATTCCTTAATTTAATTGTTTTGCTGAAGGCATATCAATCTCTCTAATAATATTTATTTTGTCAAAGATATTTTGTAAAGAAGTTCTTTTCTATTTTTAAATCAAGAACAAAAAATTGGAAAAAGTATAAAGCAAAAATAATTTTTATGTTTATTTGAACTTCAGTTTTTTAAGATTACAATTTAAATATATTGTATGGAATATATTTACATCAACAAAATAATTTAAAGATAAATTTCATATTTACGTATTCACTGCAGAAACGAATTGTATAAATAAATTTATGTACAAATATGTCAAGTACGAAATGTGTACAAATCAACTGATGAAAAGATTAAAACAAAATTGGCCAGAAAAATCTTGTATAGAATTTTTTCGCAATAATGTAAGGTCTTCTAATATTAATAATATTTATTAAAGCTCCTCGGGCCTTGTTTATTTCACATATTTGTACCTCATTGACAAGTTTTGTTATGTGTAGTCTTGACTTTTTTCATTCCTGCTTCCTCGTAAAATTTTTCATCTAGGATTTGTTCAACGGTTCTTGGGTCATGGCAGCACGCTTTCTTCACATGAAACATTGTCTCATTTTCCAAACCGCATATTCGGCAGTTAAGATCTCCTCTCCAGCTTGATCTTCTGCGGTCTTCATTTCCACATCTGTACCTGGTTATTAGAGAGATGTTTTCCCCGCTGCAGATACCAGGCCAAACTGTCTGGGTGAAGAGAACTGTAATGAGACAGACTAACTTTATTATTTAAGGTCTTCTATTACTCTGTTCAAAATAATATGTACTGAAGAATCTGGTTAATAAGAGGATAGCATTGAAGGGAAATGAAAAACACATCATACTCCATTAAATATCAATATATCCCACTTTTTAATGGCTTTATAAGAAAACCAAACCATACTATGTGTATTTCATGGTCATTAAAGGAAGTTGGTTACTTTAAGCGGAGTCAGATTACTTGAATTCTTCTGCATTTGATTTGCCTAACAAAAATGAGCTTTCATTTTTAACCAATTTTAACTGCAAGATTTTCAATATTAAGCAAATTTAACAAATTATCGAATTATTTTTGAATATATTATTAGTTATATTTGAATCTAACATAATTAAATTTCATTTCTCATCAACGAAGAAAATGAAAAGTAGCACTTATCCTCCTTGTCCTCTGAACTCATCAAATGTGGGCGAAATTGGCGCTGGTTTGAATCGAGTTTTGAAGGGGTGGAAAATGTTGGGGGATGATTTTTACTACATATTTCACGTATTCTGCTGGTCATAAATCGAATGCCCCCGAATGCAATAAAATATGTTTGATGGCTGAAAGAGCTGAGGAAGAAATCACGATTAAGAGGAATTCTCTTTGTGGCCAATTGTCTTTTTGTCATTCCGTTCTCTCTGTCTGTCTCATTTCAGTGCTTTTGTTTTTTCTTCAACCCCATTATTTGGCTTTTGATGAAGCGCCCAGCATCCGCCAAACTCGGCTCTTTGTTGCCAGTTCCCCAAATTTGCTAAATGCGACCATTTAAAGCCGTTCTGGGGGGTGTTTTATTTGTCGGGTTTATGGCTTTATTATTCATGCCTGGCATTTCCAACGTGCCATTTCATATTTTTGTGCCACACCGAAAAATGGCACAGTCCAACTAAACGCGGGCTCCTCCAAGTGCTACACATAAACTTTTAACAAACAGATTAAATTGCCTTATTAAGTGCTAAAATATTTATTCTGTTAACACGATTCTCTCCTTTACAAAAGGTGCGCAAAATACACCCACCCATAATTTACCACCTTCCGGATTTTAATGCCAGGACACCGCCAGCAGAGTCATTTTAAAAGCAACGGTCATAAAGGAAGAAATTATATTTCCATTAATTTTCCGGTCCTAGTTAATTTACCAACATTTCAGTTAATAAGCATTTAAAAAGCGTTTACTTAATAGAAGTTTAACTTAATCTGTACAGGATTTTAAGAAATTAAATTTTAAAAATAATGAAGATATATTATTTTACTTTAAACAAAAATACATATTTAATTTTAATTTCGGACAGTTCCTGTTTTAAAAGTGTATATTTATTTTATTAATTAGATTTAATTTTTTATCTTAAAGCTAGACTGTTTTTCATTTTTGTAGTGTTGTTGAGTTGAAAGTGATTTCCAATTCTATTTTTTCCCAGCTAACGTCGAACCGTCTGAAAAATAAAAGTAGCTGATTATTATTTGTAGAACTTTTTGAAAATACAAAACAAAATGGTCATCATAAACTCGGTATTGTTATTATAATTTTTTTGCTCAAACACAACAATAAATAAATCCGGAACCAATGTTTTGACAATGACTGTAAAAAGAAGAAAATTGTGTGACAGATAAGAATTATTAACAAAAATTGTAGGAGAAGAACGATTGGATAATTATCATTTATGACTAAAGCATACGATGTGAGGTAGTTAATAAATATATGGATTAACTTTAAAATTGGAAAGAGATAGTTTGACTCAAATAAACCATTAAAACGAATTTTCAAAATTACACTTGACTGTTGAAATAATGATGTTTGGCAACTTCTTTTAACCTCTTTGATGATTGGCGTTGATTTAAGAATTCAGATGAACAGATGAAAAACTTCAACAATTCATGTGTTTGATTTTAACAGAAAATCGTAGCAAAAACTATTGTCCTATAGTTTTCTATTTCGTTGGTAGCTTTCGATGTTTGATACACAAAATTCTAAACCAAAAATAACTCAATCAAACAACACGATTGACGAGTATTTTTAACACGTCAAAAGTATGACAACAGCGATTTTTATATAAAAAGATTAAAAATTGACTTACAAAATGAAAGAGTTTGTTAAAAATAGTAAAACCGTTTTTTTGTTTATTTATTTAAATTTTGTCTTTGAAATATATTGCAAATTAAATCATTTAAGATCAATATATACATATACTAGTACTACCTAAATTATAGTATAACTTTCTAAAAAACATTATACATTTTACATTTGTTAGTTTTTTAAAGTAAATTTGCAGGATTTTAATCTATTTTATTAAATAACTATCTGACCTAACCAAAAAGGTGAATAATATTTAACCTTGTCCCGCTTAATAGCCGATGTGGTAATGCATCCGGCTGCCTCATTGAGGGCGTGGTTTCGATCCCTGGGCGGGTAGGATTGACTGAATTCTTTTTCAACTGGTCTAGGTATTTGAGTAATAATAAACTGAAAATAAATAGTCATGGAAAGTTTAAAACCCGTTGGTTGAGGTTGAGACTACCCCAAGTTCCTTACTGGAATGTATAGGGAAATATTATATAATATTTAACCTTAGTAGTCTTTATTAATTGACGTTGACGAAAACATTATTATTATAAATCTATTTACAACAATAAATTTTATTTAAAAATTTACGTAAAAAATTTCATTTATCGAAATTTTTCACATAATATATTTTTTTATCATTTTTAATCCCCCAAAAAACATTTCGGTGCCTTTATCCAAAAAAATGGTAAAAACAATCACCAAATCGCTCAAACCGTTATCGAGTTCTAGATAATAATTTGTGGACCAATTCATTTTTACATATGAAAATATCCATTTGTTTACTAATTTTCTTTAGCTAAAATAGATTTAAACTCTAGTGGGTTATTTATGGATAATAAATTCAATGCTTATAAATAGATTCGATGGCATCTGCTGAAAATAGAATTATTGTCAATTTAAATTAGGCACAGCGATGCTGGCGCCTAGTTGTGTCAGGATTGCTCGAGGAGGCTCGTGTCGAGTGAAGAACCATTCTTCTGTTAAATTATTTCTTTTTTAATTTTCCTCTCGTTTTTCTTATCATCTGGTTCTTCTTTGGCAGATTTGCTCGGATTCGCCCATAATTTATTGAAATGTATTTGTGTGTTTGCAACTCGCCTTTTTTCATTACTTTTCGCGGTTTTTATCCGTCATCCAGTCCTTTCTGGTGCTCAAGTCTAGGCGCATCACGCTATCTTTTATCTCTCCCCGGCACTTGTCTTTGTTTGTGTGTCAACGAACGTCTCTCTTCCGTGTCACTTCCGTTAATTCATTAATAAAAATCAGTCATCCTTCCCTCTTTAAAAATCATCACGAAAACGAGACCGAGGATAATTATATAGACTATTCAGAAAATTAAGGATACAATGTTTTACAAGGCATGATTTTAAATTTTAATTCGCAAAATATTAAAAGTTTTATTTATATAATAAATTTGGTTATAGGAATTTCAAAATCAAATTTCTGTATTTAGAATTGAATTATGGAACCCAGTTAAGTTATCAGTTTTATTACATTTAATTGCCGCTGAAAATTTGCAAAACAATTTCAAAAACAGATATATGAAAATTTATTCAATTTCATACAAAAAAATTTATAAGTAAACGTTGTAAAATAGATAAATAAATCCTATATAACTTATAGAATATGTTGGCTAATTGCAATTGATTAATTATTACCAAAAGAAAAAGATAAATTTGATCAAAATTAAGCTAGTCATAAACTTACTTCCCAATCTATTTATTGATATGAGTATTTTGCAGAAAGTATTTAAAGTAATGATCAGTATTGATCAGATCATATTTTACACTAGTTTGGAATATTTAGTTCATCAGTTTGTGCAAAAAAATAGTGTTTAAAAGTATTCAGTTTACAAAACCATGAAATTTGTTATGCTCTTTCAAATCGCCACAATATTTACAAGTCCAAATTTAAAATCTAATAAAATCCACTTATAAATTCCATTAAAAATTTCCAGACAAAATAAAACTTAAAAACATAATATTAAAAACAAAATTGATCAAATCAATTTGGTCACATTATAACAAAAAAAATATTTCGGAAGCCATGGGTTCGATCCTTGGGCGAGTAAGATTGACTGGGTCCTTTTTCAACTGGTCTAGGTGCTAATAATCGACTACTAATTCACTGAAAACAAAGAAAAGTCTAAGACCGTTGGTTAAGGTTAAGACACCTCATGTTCCTTACAGGAATAGAAAGGGAACTTTTGATTATGACAAAAAATATAAAAATATTAATCAAAAACAAGATCAAATTGATGTTAAAATTTCCAATCATATGAATTCCTTCGAAATTTGATTAAGTTCCATTTTTGAATATTTATTTACTCGTAAAGTAACTAAATCCACATTTTTGGTTTAAAAAATTAAAAAAATGAACTAATATTTGGTTTAACAATTATGCTTCAACGTAGTAGTGCCTTAATACAGTTTTTTGTCAACTTTATTTTTAATAACGAAAACTGTCAATTGCATTTTAATACACTTAACAAATCTCATTATTTCAACCAGGAATGTTACGGATATTCGCTCCGCAAAACATCTGTGCGGATGTCTAACAAATCTATACATTTTGACCAAATAATAACGAAAATTTGTACTCTGTAACCAGATCACAGAAAGTGGAAAAATTATTTTTCTAATAACAAAAAGGACCAGTTTTAATATTTAATGATTTCATGTTTATTGAAGTACTTAAAAATTACTTGTATTGTCTTTACAACAACAAAAAGGCTTTTAATATGTTTTGAATATGAAATTTCAAACATCTGCCTTTGCGGATTTTAGTCTTAAAAATCGTCATCTGCACAATCCCTGATTTCAACTTTAAATACAGTTCTGATCCTAGTCGGGAACCAATATTTAAAAACAACTAAAGATTAAATCCCGAAACTCGTGTAATATTTGTATTCACAATATTGGGGACACTCTCTAGCAATAAAAAAAATTGATGATAGCTGTGTCCTCATCCGTTTTCAAGCTCGATCCTTTGTTCGAATTTTAATTAAATACACATTGCAAATGTGGGATTATTGTTGGTGCGGATTTTTTGTGTGTCACCCTAAAATTCGCATATCCAATGGCAACGCACCTGTTAACCCAGTTTCGGCATTGTCTTGTGTGTCGCTTTTCCCTTTCTCCCTTCCTCTCCTCTTCTCCCCGCTCCGTCCCTCTACGTTTTTTTTCAGTGTGTATTCTGCCTCGGATTTCTTTTTTATTCAGCTAAAAATGTTTTTGCCATATAGCATAAAACACGTCATATCGTTTATTGTCGGAAATATTGGCGAATATTGACAGTTAGTTGCTAAAGTGGATGACGGAGGCGGATGGTGTCGTTGTTGATGGCAAAATTATTGACACAAACACACACATAGAAACACTGTGACATGAAAGTAATAATAATCATTTTTCAAAATCTAAATGAGATTGAAAAATTGGGGTTCAGAATGAATAATTGGGGAGGAATTGGGTAAAAATATTTATCATTTCTCCCATACTTTGGAGTTTTAACACAGTGGAGTGAATTAGAATTTGGACTCTTTTTACTTTTGTTTTTGAAGATAGATTTATATTTTGAAAAGTAATATAGGTAATTAAGATATATACTTCATTTTGAATTATAATTTATTAAATGCCCATTTCATCATTTACTTTAATAGATTTCTCTATGATTTAGTTAAAAAAATAAATCAAAGCGATAGTTCAGATTAAAATAAAACTAACTTGATATGGTATAATTTACTTGCTGTGTTTCTAATATTTGTATTCTTAATTCTCATAATTTAATGCTGATACATTTTATAATTGATATATTTGATTAAGATGTCTAATTAATCAAATTATTGTTTGATTTAATATATATCTTCAGAGTTTGTTTTTGGACAGAGACTGATTACTTCATTAATAATAATACACCAAATTTTCAAATATTATAGTAAAATATCTTAAGAACTAGTTTGTTACAAGAAATAAGTGTCAAATAGGTATATATTACAAACACATTCAAATAACACAAGCAAATTCAGAAATTATTGAGCAAAGCTAAACGTTTTGTCGCAACCTAAGCAAACAAAACCTACATGAAGTTACTAGACTACTCACAGAACACAACACCATGAACGGTTACTTACACAAGTTAGGACTTCATAACGACGGACTATGCAGATTCTGCAATCTAGATTCCGAAACCTCTGACCATATACTCATGGACTGCCCAGCGCTAGCATCGAAGAGACACATCTATCTAGGAAAACCAATTTATAACCAAGAACAATTAACGACCATAGAAATACCAAGCCTATTACGCTTTATAAAAGCAATTGGACTTGAGCATGCAATATAGACCGACTTTGATCAGCCCAAATGACCAGGGGGTACAATAGACCTTAAGTCGCGGTTGCAATTTCACCCTACAGACAACAACAACAAAGCAACGCTAAAAGATGGTTTAAATGTTTTTTTCGACAACCTAACTACCGTAACTGGTCTTGGTCTAACCAATTGGTTTTACGTAATCAAAGTTATCAAATGTACCATCTTTTCATTTATCAAGCTTTCGTTATTAACAATTGAATATCATGATACGAATAATTTATCTGTTATGATGTGATTAGCACTAGGAACAAATGTGTTTATATAGAGCCTATTTATTGACACCAAAACTGAACAAACATACTACAAATAAGACTATTCAGTTAACAAATTTCACCTGTATCCGTTCATTGAACAGCAGCAAATTACTAGTATTGAAAAGATTCGGTTTATCTCTACGATTCTATGTATTCCATCCAAGCAATGAAAACCTGTCTAGTCGAACGAATAGCATTGATGATGATAGTTATTCGAGAGGACTCAAACCTGCGATGGTATCGAGCAAATAAATTCTGTAACAACGCTTTAACCACTGCGACACCCCGACCTGTTATTTAAAAAAAAAATTCCCTTTCAATTCCTGTAAGGAACATGGGGGGTCGCAACCTCAACCAACGGGTTTTGCGACATTTCGGTGACTATTTGATTTCAGTGTATTATTAGTCAATTAATAGCATCTAGACCAGTTGAAAAAAACCCAGTCTGTCCTATCCGCCCAGGGATCGAACTTGACTCCGAAGAGGCAGCCGGATGCGTTAACACATCGGCCATGAGACAGATCCGACCTGTTATTAACAGTCTCCCTAATATTTGTATCAATATTTCCATTTTATAATTGATTTGTTTTATTAAGTTATCTAATCAGTTAATTTATTGATTGATTTACTATATATAGTTATATTTTCTATTTAGAAAAAGGCTTTAATAATAACAATTTCCTATAATTTGTAGATAATTTCATTAATTCAAAACCCATCTAATGGAATTGAATAAGTGTTAATTAAGTTTGTATTAAAATATGTATAATCAAAGTTTAAAATCTTAAAGGGAACAGCCCTTGTGTGTGGTGCCGAATGGCACTTATACCTTATATCCACTTATATCCTCTCCTATCCAAACGCTCCCCAGATAATTTAAGGAAACTACTATTAGGATATCAATAAGTTAGTTAGGGTCAGAATTGCAGTTAGACAGGGAGAGCTAGGGCGAATTACGTGGAGAGGCGTATGGCTGTCCACCATACACCTAATGGCATGTTTTCGTACACCTGGACAATTATCTTATTCACATATTTTATATTTGTATAAGGGCTATAATCCCCGAGCGGGTTCTGCGCCCACCAACCAATTACCAAAAGGGAAGCTTAAAGAACATTTTAAAAGAACATTCGTTTAATTAAGAATTTTCATCGGTATTATAAATTAGATATACAAGTCCTAATATTTATGCACTTGTCTGTGAATCACTCCTTCCATTTTGGCACTTGAGGGAGAATAATTCTAGAACCGCCTCATCCCAGCATTTTGCCATTTATCCTTTGCACGCCATCTAAATCGACCCATCTAAATTGATACTGTTCTTACTTTTTCTCATTCGTTTTTTCTTCTCTTTTCTTTTTCGCTATTGTTTCAGGTAAGAGCCGGCTTTGAGGAGGTGGCTAGAGGGCTGACTGGTGCTGATCAGGGCTGGCGACGATGTTGATGATGATGACGATGTGGACGGTGTCGGGAATGATGATGATGGTGATAAGATGAAGGTTACACAGTTCGCGGGTTTTGTGCCAAAATTCCGCCATCAGCAAATCAAGAATAATTGCGCTCATTAAATCATCCCCATCGCCCTGCCGTCGTTCAGTCGATAAAAATACATATATATTTATTATTAGCGTGTTATCGGAGAGGAAGAAGAATACTTGTAATAAATAGAAAGTATTTTAGGGTGTTTAAGTGAGTTCTTAAGTAAAGTTTAAGAGGAAAGATAGCGAAAGTGTGAGAGGAAAAAGGGGGAGAGAAAATAGAGAGAAAGATATTATAAATGTGTTGTTGAAATTCGATTAAATGGCGATGGAGGTGGTGGAGAGGCCTAGAACAGGGTTCTAGTCAATCTGCAGAGTGGAATCCGTCTCAATAGCGATCGAATGGCACCGGGTTCATTCGATCTAGACCTCTTTTATCACATCAAAGCGCCGCTCTAGCAGCACACCATGCAACTACTGACCCGGGCTGTCATCCTGGCCCACCTGTTCACCATAGTCGCTCCTGCAGGCGGTAAGTGCGGCCCCCTAATTGCATCAATCGAAAAAGGCTCTCAAAATTATTGCAACACGGTCAATTTCGTTGTCAATTTTATGCAACCAATAAAATTATACTCTCCATATAAAATTAATTATTCCCCACCATCCATTAAATTTTCGGGGGGATTTTTTACATAGTTGCAACAGTTTCACATCCGGCACCATTTCATACATGCTCCAACTCAATTACGGAACCTAGTTTTAATACAGAGTTGCTGGAAATCTGCTCAGGCAACAATTTATTCCTATGGAGAAAGTTAATTGCATACACACATACAGACGAGGAAAGTACTCTTAATTGGTGGCACACAATTTTAAAGGATACTTAAGTGATTCAGGCCCAGTATTCATATGTTGTAATTATTAATTTTGTAGCTGTTCCCTCCCATTAAAAGTTGGTAATGGGTAAAATATCGACTTCCGGAAAAATTAAATATTTAAAAATGTTTTAAGCCTTAATTGCAAGCTAAGTTCTAGTTTCAAATGTGTTCATAGAGATACTACAAATGTTTTAAAATTCAACTTGAACTGATATTATAAAAAGGTTTAAACATTTACTATTGAGTAGACGATCAAAAATTAATCCTTTTTCATAAAAAATTAATCAAATTTTTATTTCCCAAAAATGATTTAAAATTCGTATGTCTTCAAAACATTCCCTTGAAACCAAATCTATTCTTCTAACCCTACAAAAGGGCTTATTTAAAAATGATTTCAAATCGGCTTATGACATTCATTATACTTAAGTCCTATACGCTTTTGTATAAGAACTTAAATGGATGTCCTTTTCTAGCTGAAAGAATTCCTTTAGATTTAAAACTACATTCCCCGGAAGGATTAACATTGTTAGCTAAAAGGCAATTAGTGTAATTGAAACTGGAAACAATATTATATTCATTTCACTTAAGAATAGATCCACATTTTTGCAAAGCTTTTTCTTGCGAAACAGAATAAATACCTTCAACTAAATACAAACAGTATTTGTTGATGATGCTCTTTCGGAATGATAAAGGACGAAGAACGTGATAATGCCTTGGTAACAATTCGCAGGGAATTTATGGCACTCTCTACCGTTGTTATTATCGCTGCTAATCCACAAATGCCAGCATCCAAAACGGTCGGGTGATTTGCTGCCAGTTGGGAGAGCTGTTTAAAGTCGTCGTAGTCCTAGCGCTCGCTCCGACTCTCGGTGCAACAGCTGGCAGATAATTTAAGCACTTCAGCACAGCCGTTCGGAAACCAGTTACCTGGTCACAAACACCTACAAAAGGCACCGGGATTCGTTTATGAGCAGCCCTCCTCGCAATCCATTAGATTATGGTCGGGGCTGCTGCTTCCATGGCTTGTGCTGCTGCTATAGCGGTTTCCTCAATTTGCCACCATGGCAATTAGGGTTCCTAGATTTCAATTACATCAAGCATATATTATTTGGTGTAACAGAAGAATTTACAGTTATTGGAATTTAGATTGTTCTTAAAATACAATTCAAATTTTCAATAGAAATTAACAAAATTTTAAAACGTTAAACGAACAGGATATGAGAACTTTCATATTTTTAGTGACTTTGATGTATCAAGGGTAGTATTATATTTAAGACTATTTATATAATAAAATAAGAAATCGTTCGACGACTAGACATTTAAAAAATATAACAGACATAAGTTGCTCTCTTATAACATCATCTATTTATAAATAGCACGCAATAGCTTGAATTGATTTAAAATGAATAGCTTCCTTCCATTTCTGATAAGCAATCCCCATTATAATCTATTAATAAATTTTAACAACCATTTCTACAACCATGACATGACCATTGGTACGGCAATATCATTTTTATAGTTATTTATATATATTCGTTTGTGGTTTTTATCCCACTTCTGATTTGGGTATAGATTTGTAATTCTTAGCCAACGCTTCGACGAAATGAAAAACTTTCCAAAGTTTAGTTATGTATATAACGAGGTCGATTAGATAGAGCATTATTAAACATAAGGGTTGTTTTGAGCCACGAGCGTAGTGAGTGGCTTAAAGAAGGTCCAAGTGTTTGATAATGCTTATCGACTGTGTTTTTTTTTACAAAATTGTAAGCATTTTATGATAAATCAACACAAAATCTTAAAAGTTCTTCAAATATTTGTAGAAATATATATTGCTCTGTTTCACACACTATAATTGTCTTTATTGTTCAATGCGTGATGCGGAAAAAGGGATAGAACATTCCTAAAACAAATAAATTCTAATAAACTAGTGTAACGGCTTCGTAATTTTGGTTAACTTTTCATTGCAACGATCAATAAGTTGGGAGACACTTTTGGTAATCGCTTTTGATTTCTTCGGCACAAATTCTAATATTTGAATAATAGTTTTCAATGATGTTTATGTTACTATTTCATAATAAAATGTTGATTCATAACAGAATTTTTGAATATAAAAATCCATAACTGTAATTTGAGTCGGAAAATGTTCGTCATTGTTCTTCAATAATCGTCAAAATTACCAAAATTTATCAATATTTAACAATAAAACTTCCAGTATCAAAGTAACTTTTAATAGAAAGTGATAAATTTCGTGGACGGAAGTAGCACTTTAATAATAATAAAAAAACACTGGTGCTTTAAAGAATTCTATAAAGCACTTGTGCTATAATAACGACTTTGACAGAGCAAATTTGAGTGTCACAATATTAATTTCATATAACAAAAACGCATAAACACTTTAAAACGAGTTTTTGGTTGAAAAGTAATGATATTCTTTAAAAAAAATATTTTTAAATTTTAGAATGCGTTTTGGAGCACTTTTATAATCAAAAGAGAGAATAAATTTCATTGTCATAATATCAATTTTAAGCAAAAAAAAATGCATATAAAGAGTTATGTGTGAACTTTATCTTTATTCATAATGTTATATGTATCACTTCGGATGTAAATAAATCTCTTGAGCTTATCCCTATTAAACCTAAAAAAAACACAGCAAATGTGTATAAAATATTTTTATGCTTTTCAAACTAAAAACCATGGAATTAAAAGAGTGATAAGTAATTTAAGATTGAACTAAAAATTAGTAAAACCAATTGTAATTATACATCTAATAAAAACGGTTACCAACCCTAATTAAAACGAGTAGATGATAGGGTAGGGTTTGGCACACACTGTTTTATTCCTGGCTGATGCTGCTGATGCTGCTGATGCCGCTCTAATTATTATGTGGGGACTCGACTCAACTGACTGTTTTGTGCTGCCAAAAATTATAATGAATTGAAAATTCGAGAGAGAGATAATAAAGGAAATGTGTTAACAATTACCGTAATTACGTGGAAAGGCGTTATGAATGTGCTGAACGTTTTTAGATTAGGAGCCAGGAGACAGCAGGAGCCGAAACCGGAGCAACGATCGAATTACCCTCAAGGAGGCAGACGAAGAAGATTGGGGAGCCATTCTGAGGGCCATTCTAAAATAGAAAATAGGAAAGGTTGCCGAACAATTGCCAAAACACTTGCTTTGGATGCCGATAAAATTGAAAAGGGCCTGTAATTAGGCGTCTAATTAATCTCTCCTCAAGAGCCTGTCACGCCCCCAAACAACACAAAATTAGGCCAATTTTAATTATCAAAAAGTTTCCGTAGATGTATCCTATGACGCCATTAGTTTTTATCTTGTTGTCTTTGTCGTAAATTGTTTTTTTCACAGACGAAAAGCGATTTTTCTTCTCTTTTTTAAACAGAAAATTTTTCTATGAATAGAAAATAATAAAAAACCCTAAATCCTACCAAGTACTTTTCACTATATTTCTTAGGGCACGTTCTTCTTATCTTAAAGATAAAATAATTTTCGCAAAGTTCATCAATATTAAATTAAAGATTCATGAAATTGTAACGAAAATGATTATTTTGTTCAATTTTGCCTTAAGCCTTTCATATGATAATTTTTCTGAAATTTTGGATTAGATTCATAGTGCTTTAGATTCTGATTCAACCGTTCAAATTTGAAAACTATGTTTATACGGTGTCTAGGGAATTTAGAGATCTCTTAAATAGTATGATTTGGCTTAAATAGGACCTAAACCTTTTATTAGCTATGGTGCGTAATAGCCTAAAACCCGCTATGTAATAAAATATAATATTATCTGAGATTGTGACTTTATTTGCTGATCTGTTATGTAAATATTGGAATCGAAAGATGAATAATAAGCCTAGCTTTCAATGCTCAGAATGACTTTATCTGATTTTATAAATTTGTATTTTATTTTTTTCATAATTCGAAATTAGGATTTTTAGACTCTTCAAGAAACCTACTGGGTGCATACTATAACATTGAAATTTTTTTGAAATTATTGAAATATTTTGGATTGCCTATTTTTATCAATAAATTATTTACAAAATTCTCTATAGAGAAGATAAAAGGATGCGTTTATTGCGCTGACCAATGAAACAAGTGTGTTCATACGATTTTTTTGGAATTTCGCGAAACTCATCAAAGTTCTTACAATTATTATTGACATGCAATTGTGATTTGATAAGAGTAATATTGTGTAAATTTGAATCTCCTTCGACATTTGGTTCCAAAGATACCAAAGAATCGTGGATGCTTTTATAGACTCAACTCGCGCTCTATAATTTAATCATTTTGTTATAATTTATACGTAAGAACAAACTTTTCTATGTCCATTTAGATGAATAAACTAGCATTAAATTGAATACTTCATCAATATAATAGTGGAATTTCAGTTGATTTCACAAAAATTATTTTATTAACCGTTTTATTAAATCAAGGGATAAAATATATAAACCGACTTTAATTTGTTTTAAAAATGAAATTTTCATTTAATTTCGAAATTTTTTAAAATACAAAAAATCCTCCCACAAACCAAATATTAAATGCCTCGTTATAACAAAATAATTTATTTAAATTTAATATTTTAAATTTTATTCAATATGTTTCAATCAAGCGTATTGAGGTGATTTAGTTAAACTTTTTGCGAGTTTACCCCAAAAGATTCATATCATAGCTAAAAATTGAATCATCATAAAGAACTTCGACGAAGACTCAACAACCGTTACCGGTGTAGGTTTAACCAGTTGGTTTTACGTAATAAATGTTTTTAAGTGCACCATCTTTTCATTTGGTAATCTTTCACAATTAAAAATTGAATATCATGCCCATGAATCATTACTTGTTATGGTGAGATTAGCACCATGAGCTAATTATTCTATTGTAGAGCCTATTTATTGATAAGGTTTTTGCCACCTAAAGAGATCATTTATACTACGAAGAAGACCATCTCTTTCACAACTTTTATCTGTATCCATTCATTGAATAGTTGCAAATTACTAGTACTCGTGGTATATAAAGATCCGGTTTATCTCTGCGATTCTGTGCACTCCAACCTCCAAATACCTTTCTGAAATTGAACAAATAGTGATGACGACATATTTTTTTGTTAATGTATTTTAAACAAATATTTATCACAGACTGTTGTTAGTGAAAAAGAGTAATGAAATTCTGGTTTGATCAAGGCTCAAACCAGCTATGGTTTCAAGCGAACCATTGTTGTAGCAACGTTTTAACCACTGTGCCATCCCTGCCACCAAGAATTAATTCAAATCAAAATATCTCTTAACTTCAAAATGAATTAAATCATGCATTAATTTATATACATCCAAGTGGATATAATTAATGACTTGGCTGAGTTGTTCGTCCTTTGTTCTGTATCATCAGCCCCATTACAGTGACACAATAAAACGGTGGAATTTATTCATTTCACTGTTATAAATATTAACGAGAGGCATAAATTTGACATCTGTATACTGAACACACTTTACTATTATAACTGTTTTCACTTTTATGTATTTTAGGAAATTAATTTGCTCGCTTTCGTTTAACAGCCATATTTTATTTACAGTCAGCTAATAAAGTTGTCACTATCAATCTTATGACAAGTTGCAAAAGTAATACAGTGCGAAAATAAAATTGCACTCTTTACGATCTGTTGAATGAATGTCGAAATTATGAATAAGTTAATGAAAGTGAATGCCATGTAATTAATTGCGAATTTAAGTGCGCGAAAGTTACCATTTAATAACCAAATTTATTTTCATTACTTTTTAATTACATGGAATGTATAAAGGGTGCTTCAAGAGGTACAAGTTTCAAGGTTTAATGATCTACGATTTGACAGTCACAATAAAAGAATTAAAACTAAATCAACCAGTTAATTTTCCACAATTATTTTACAACGTTTAAATTATAGTGGTAATTTTGCAAAATACCATTTTTCAAATGAAGAATTGCGCGATCTTAAATTTGGTTTGATATTTAAAATAAAAATAAAGCAATATGTTAAGCTTTGGATATTTATTTCCGATTAATACTTTTATTTGAAAAATAACAAAAAATTTTATTTCTAAATTGAAACTAAATATTTTTGTTGAATTTTTTTTAAAAAGGACATTAATTTTAGCCAAAAAATATTTTGATACATGCAGTTTAATGATAAGCGATATTCAAACTGTATTTAAAAGTTGTTGTGCAATTCTGTTAGGTAAACCCCTAATTTGTGTGCGACAAGTTTAATATGTTTTTATTTAACATACCAATTAAAGCCGCTCAACCTTAAGTAGTCCGGATTTTACGTGACGTCATTAGCCAGATGAAAAATGTATATATCAATCTGGTCGGTGTTTTTTATTGTTAAAACTAGATAGATGTATATTATTGTATAGATTCTATCTTGTACCGAATTTAACACTATTTTGTTTTAAATTTCAATACTTTTTGACTGAATTGGGTGAGAGAATTTTTGCTATTTTTTACGCAATTCGACACAAAATAAGTGATATTCCACTTATTAGACCCAAAATTATTGTCTGAAGTAGTTATTATACGTATTCAATCACATTAAAAGTCTTTTGTTACAATATTTGCGATAATTTTCTTGCAAACAAAATCAAAACAAGGAGTGGTATCCAGTTGATGATGTTTTACTACTAATACCACCACAGATCCATACATAATTATAACATATATTTTGAAAAAGATTATTGATTTTTCTGCAACAAATTAAGTACGCAACTTGTAGATAATTGCTTTTTCCTTAAAAAGATAAATATTATATTTTCGTTTCATTTTGCGTTTTATTTGTGGTATGAACAATTATATATGAATTTCTTTAGAAAAATTTCATTTTTAAAAAGAATTTCGAATAATAAATTATAACGGAACAATTAATTTTTACAAACTATATCGTTTGCATTAAGGAATATTAAATGAAAAAAATGTAAATACATTGTTTTACATACATAATGAACTCTGTTTACAGCAAAATTCAATATTACATATATGATACCTTACTTAAGTTGTAAAATATACTAGTTTCAATTTCTCACTCTACTGGAAAAGTAGAACATTATTAACAGTTACATAAACAACTATTAGAATACATTCTTTATTTTCAAAATTATTTGGAAATAGCCTTTCAATAAATAATCTTTAAAAATTATTCATATTTACAATATGTACATTCAAATAAAGTGAAATAGTACTTTCTGATTCGTAATTTTCAAATTTACATCTATTTATAAAAATATGAAACGAAATTAATGTGAATATTTTATTATACAAATTACTTATAAATAAAATTTGAATATAATCCCGCAAATTTACGATTGACATAAATCATGGTGTCTATTAAATTTTAATGTGCAAATTTGGACACATGTTGTCTGTGTAAAATTTTCGCTATGACAAGTAAATTTGCTGGCCTAGATTCTTCTCGATTTTTTCTCCTTGCTGGTTGGGTTTAGGTGGGGGGTTCAACGGAAAAAATAGACCGTTGAGGGGAATGGGAAAAGAAAATAAATTACTGGCCTGGCCACAGGACACAGAATGACGAGTTTGGTGTTTGTTCGGTCAAGTGGGCTTTGAATTTTCCTATTTGGCATGTCGGCTGCGGGCTCCTTTTTGACCCTTCCGGACTCCATCGCCCCGAAACTGGTCCCTTTTCCAGTGCGCCAAAGCTCCGTCGTGCATAAATTTCGCGCCAAATGGTCGAAAAGTATTTTTGATGGTCAGGACTGGATTCGGCTCCTATTTTGTTGGTCAGCGGAAAAATTGAGGCATCTGGCATTTATCTGGCTGTCGGTTTCTCTGTCCAAACCCGAATCCAAACAGACGCCATAAATTGCACTGTAAACAAGCTTCAGTAAATATGCGAATCATTTGAATGAAATATTGTTATTTCTCTTGTCTTCTTTATCTTTATTCCTTCGTTGGTCCGCCGTTGTTAGGAGGATCCCCCATTTTTATCATTTAGCCAAAGTCATGTTATAATTTAAATTTATTAAAGAGGGCTTTTTTGCTTCTTCTTTAATATATAAATTAAAATTTCGGATTTATTTGATTAAGGCTCACTGGATTTATTCCAGTAGCCCCTTTTCAAGTCATGAATAATTTAAATCATGGCGTAGAGCTTTAATTTACTTCAGCTAATTCTAGGCTTTGATAATGTTTTGTTTAATGTGGAAAAGAAATTTTGTGCCATCTTTTCTCTCATAGAATGGCTAACCCTGAACAAATGAGTTTATGGAATAATTTGTTATTCACTTAATGACTGGTATAACACTAAGTATTAATCTTGATTACAATATATCATTATATAAGGATTGAACACCAACTTGGATGAACTGAGTTGAAAATTCCAAATATAAGTTAGTGGTATTTAGTTTAAAAGTATTTAGTAAATCAGTATGTCGGTTAAATTTAATAAATTATAATCTTAATTATAAAAACTTTCCCTAAAAGTGAAATTTCACGGGAAAAACCCTTCAAAATTGGTTTCTTTAATATAGAAAACTATTAAGGGCTTGTGAGACCATGATATTCGAGAGAAATAAAAATAAGTATCGTTAAGCGGAAAAACGCCTCTATTTAAAAATTAACTCTTGGATTAACTTTAGGATTTGTTCCGTTTTTTATTATGTTTTGTTTATGAAAGCTAAGGTATGGGCTGCCACCGACAAAAAAGGGTTGTGTTACTTTACAACAAATGTGGGCCAAGGTTCCGTTTGGGATTTCGTTGGTTCTAGTGATTATCGGAGGTCCACGTGGTTGTCCCAGTAATGTTTCCTTAGTACAATTATCCAAGAACTAATTTCACTATTTAATTCGTACCAGCTGATTCCACAGAAAGGTATTGGTCCTAGAACTTGAGTCGATGCTCCAAAGCGTGCTAGTTCATAGGTTTTTTCATTTGCTTTAATTCCTTAACCCGGCTACCAAGAGACGGTTACTCTTTAGTCTACAGATAGGTTTTGTAGAGTTGCTTCAATACTTACTCTTTTAGACATGAGACTTTTTTACCTAATTATATCAATTAATCGGGAACTTTGATATTTAAATAACGGCGTTTCTACACTTGACGATGCTTTGGAATTTCAATTATAAAGCGAGCGCAGCGAGTTAAATAGGTAAATTCGTACAGTAATAACCTAATTCACATGTGTATCGAACGCTATTTTGTGTAATTCTCCCAAAAATACCAGCTAATCGATAATTACTAATAAAAACAATCGCAACAGTTTTTTTTCTTTCAAATTGTTTAACAAGTAAGACGCAGTGTGGAGATTGTCTAATCAAATTAATATGAATTGATTGGAGAGAGATAGACTCTCTAAAAAAATATTTAAATTCAAAATTACAGTGTATAAAGTTTTTAAGAACGAGATTGGAATACTCACACAACGAAATTTTTAAATTAAAATAATTAAATAATAAATTTGTAAAGATTATGTTATGAAAATAATATGTCATTTCACTAAATTGGTGAAATTTGCGTGAAAATTTTCAAATATTACCGCACTCCGTGCTGTAAAGTAAACCGTTACAGAACTAATTTGAGTTAAAAAGAGGCTACTTTTCGATATAGAATTACACAAAATAATTTAAAATCTAGTAAAATAATATGATAATTATATTAGTAAATAGGTCAGGCAAAGTTTGGGTAAGTCATTTAAATTTATTATTTTATTTCAAATAGTAGAATATACATAATTTGAGATAAATTAGTTAAAGTTTTGGGGCATGAATTGTCATGGAGTGAGATAGTAAAAGTCGTGCTTAAACTTTGCCAAAACCACTTGACAATTTGAAAGTGTTATTATTTCCAGCTATTGCCACCTTTTGAATCTGAAATCATCTGAAGCTTTTATTAATTTTTGGGTTAGTTTTCTTCATTCTCCATTCCCACATAATTGCATTCCAATGAACTAGAAAAAGAAGCAACTTTAATTTCTGGAATAAATTAAACGACTTTGGCTTTGTCCATGGCAACTTTCGGACGCTTTGGCCATTCCAAGGGACGTGATCCGAGTTTTTCAATGATAAATTCCCAACTATCTTGCACATGCTGATGTGGATGACGAGGGAAGAAAAGGGAGCGACAAGGAGAAAGGGGGCGAATAGAAAAACTATTCATTGCGAGCGCCATTAACGTAATTAGAAAATCAAAAAACGGATCGACAAAGTTTGTGAAACGTGAAGCCATTAAACGAGCCACCTCTGCTCCGTGACCCGAGTCTCTTGCTCTGTGGCCATGTGGCCAAATTAATGTCATCTCTGTGTATATTTCTCTGGACTTTATCTGTGACAATTGCCAGGTGATTTGGGTTCGTCCGTTCGAAGGACCTCAATTTCTCGTCTCCGCACACACACACAAAAATCCTTTTCTATTTATTTCGTGATAATTTCCTCTCCTCCAATTTGTCAAACGCTTTATCTTAATTACAATTATTGCCGTTTGTATGGAGGTGCCATCATAAAAGTTTCCCTATTTATAGTTATAGTTCGGGTTCAAATGTTATCGTCTGCCAGGGATTCAGAAACTGTAATTAGGTACACGGTCCAAATGTGACAATTAGAATGCAGATTGTTCCTAGGGACATTTTTATTATTAGGGGATTATTTTTTAATTTGACAACCAATTTAGGTTTAATTATTTTATGTTCAAGGAAAATACCAGAAAATTATTCATAATATATTAAGAAGAAAAAATTCTCAAATCATTTAATAAATTTCAAAATTATAAATACACTATTTTATGTTTTAAATAGTCCAGTCTTTTTTGGAATATTGTTCCAGAAAGGGAACGAAAATATTTAATTCCTATCAATATGTTTAAAAGTATTGAATTAACATTTCAAATAGAAAGTTATAGTAAAACCACTTTCAGTATCTGCATCAAAAAGAGGGAACTATATATTTCTTGTGGTAAATACTCGTAATTTCAAATGATTAAAAATAATAATTTTAATAAAAAGAAATGCGTCGAAGAAACACAATTTCTTTCGGCAAATCGTGGATATGGCAAAACACATTGATCTGCAATCTACATCTATAACCTAGGACTGATCCTGGGAGTTTTTTGGAAAGAAAGATTGTACCCTCTCCATAGAACTTAAGAACTAATAAGACGTATTCCATAGCAACATCGATTAACAATCACTTTAACAGTCATTGGCTTGTGGATCCACTGAAAATTTATATAAAAAAAATCTACCGACAGAAAAAATAGATCTAAATTTAAAAACAATTTTATTATATGAAGAACTCCAAACTCCGATTAAGTTAAATATTGTGCGTAAATAAATAGCTTATAACTATGAAAAAACAACTGAAAAACTAACTAATGGCAAATCAAAACAACTACATAGATGATATTTCTTTGTGAATCATATTCTTTAAGAAAATAATAAAGTCTGAGGAGTCTTGTAAATTTAGTAAAATGTAAATTAAATTTTTTAAATGAAATAATGTAATTTTTTTAAAAAGAAATTTGATGTTAAAATATTTTACTTTTGTGTAAAAAGAAGATGATAAATGAACAAGATTGTGAACTGTAAATTAGAAATTAATTTACCACAAAGCGGGACTATTTATAAAGCATTTTCTCATGATAAAAGTACTTGTAGGGGCTCACATTTACTAATTTGATTTAAATTGCCTTTTAATTCGAGATCCAATTTTGCCGAGAAGCCCCTCAAAAAGGCAATTAATCTTTAGAGAAAGGTATTTTCCCGGAAATTTATTCGATTTTTAAATGGCCTATTTTTAACACCGACTTTACATTCGTACATATTCGCCTTTCAAAAGAGAGATTTCAATCACGACAGCAACTTAATTGCAAAAATCCAAAGTGATGTATTTATAATCAGTAGGCCGTTTGCTTTAATAACCCTGAAAGAGTCATTTCTCAACTTCAAGTTGAGAAGGAGAGAGAGAGAGGGAGGGAGAGCTCGAAGGACGAAGAGGCGAGATCTTGCGATAGGGCCAAAGGCTGGGAAGGAAATCCATTTATCTCAATAGCTGGCCGAGAGATATTAAATTAAATTGTTGTTTATGAGACCAGGAAGCGGCCCAGCTCCGGACAAACAGCGATTGAAAAACTTTTAATTACTTAATCAGAACAAGAGCGAAACTTTCTCCCCCCCCCTATCATTATCTATTTCATAAACTATGACTCTACACAGAGATATCTGCTTATGTGCAAAGATAGTTGAAATATTTGCTGTAAACCACTGATGGATTATTCATGACGGCTCCGACCACTACTCCGCCTCATCCATCATGCCTCTTATTTTCAGATCGACCAGGCCACATCATTCGCAGCTTAGTTTTAGGATTACCATACTTCTGTCGTCGAAAAACCCTAAACTAAATAGAAAATAAATTAGGAAAATATTCCAAACTTGGCACTTTCATAGACTAAGACGTTATTTAAAGTTTAATCTTTATTGTTACCCTTGTAATATTAAATAATATTCATTACAAAATATTCAAAAGTTCAGTTTCCCAAATAAAAGAGATGTTTTTATTAGGAAACAATGCGGACTAAGTGAGATGCAGTTCTAAAATAGACATTCAAATGTCAAGAAACGATTGTTTTTTCGAAATTTTGTTAAAATATTTGCTGACATGGCAAACGTCGTCTTGCCATTTTCGTTATTGTTATTAAATATTATTTTAGCCTTTTTTTCCTTCACCATTCCTCTAGGGAACATAGGGCGTTCCATCGCACTCTATTCTTGGCCATTGGCTTAACCTCTCTCTCTAACTCCTTCCGTAACCTTGTAGATCGCTCTCGATAGTTCTTCTCCAAGTCTGCTTGTGGCGACCCACACTTATACTTCCTTGTGGCGTCCAGTCCAAAACCTGTTTTGTTATGTTGCTCGTCCGTCTAAGTGAATGTCCTATGAAGCGCCACTTTTTTCTCTTTATTTGTTTCTTCATAGGCTCTTCTCCACTTAGTCTCATTATTTTATTTTAACCTGTACCAATAAAATTATAATTGACAGAAAATGGATTCATTATGGCAATAAAATCATCATGGATTTAAATTTATATTTCTTTTTATTTAAATATTAATGAATTTTTTTCCAAAATAAAAAAACGAGGAAAGAATGGAATTGATAGTACCAATTTCAACCCACGCTTTAACACAATAAAATCCAAAATGACTCCTTTTCTAAAAAAAAAATAGATGTGACTCAGCCTTAACATTTAAAAATAAATATAACAATAACTTCTTACTGACTTCCCCCAAATGCTCACTAAACTTGATAAAAATCAAGCTATCTATTTTTTAATACTAATAATTTTATTAGGAGGATCTCACATTTAACACGCAACAGCGTGATTTTTGTATATATATTTTTAAATGCTTAATCAGAATCAAATGAGAAATAACTGTTTTTTTTCGAAAAGTATAAAAATTGGGGATTTATATAATAAAACTGGTCATTTAGACAGGCATTCCCCATACACCCCCAAAATTTCAATCAAATAAGGAAAATAGTTTCAAAGTCTTTCAAATTTAAATACTATGACACGAGAATGATACTATATATAATATATATAAAATATACAAAGTAAACGAGAACTTAAATTTTCATAATTATCAAATAAATCAATATTCGAGATAGAGTTAAAAACAATAACATATATTTCTTGTTTATTAAGTGAACTATAATAAAAAAAATTCAATTTGATTTTAGTCCTATTTGGTAGAGCAAAAATATTAATATTGTTTTTTAATATTGTACTTTAATTAACTAAAGCTTTTTTTTTACCTAAAAGTAGGAGCAACATTAAGTTCTCTGAAAATCATTAAGGGAATAACCCTATTTCTTATGGGAAAGAGTGGATTTTTGGCAGAAGATTGGCTCTCGCGAATATGTGTATTTATGTGTGAATTCGGAGGGATAGATAAGGAATTTGTTTTTGGCAAATTCTAACCCTTAGCATTCAGAATGATACATGGAAATTGTGGCAGGATATCGATGTAACTCTTCATGGTTTCCACTACTCCCATCCAATGAATTCATGAGGAGATGGGTGGAGGGACATATGAAATGGATAGGGGGTGGGAAAGTGTTGTGCTTTTCCATTATCTTTTAAATTTCAATAAAATGAATTATTTACATTTGAACCGAACCGACGACCGATGGAATATCTGGAATTATCTGGTCCCTCAAGACCTCTCTTTCCCTCGCTTCATTTCTCTTAAATTCGCTGCCTCAGGCCTGCTGCTGCTGAAGCCTGCCGAGCCATAAATTGGAGCAGTATGGGTTGGCGAAATTTCGGTGGTAGTTTTTGGTAGAGCCGCCAAGGGACGGTCTATCAAGCGAATTATGTGATTTCGCCATTCCACTTTATTACCATCTCACTATACGGCTCCTCTGCTTCTCGTTCTGTTCATTTGAGCTCAGTTCTGGATCTGTTTGGTTTGCCCGAAATCAGTCCATAAGAGCAGCCACTGAGGAAGAAATGTAAAGGCACTGTCTCGACTTTCCTTTTTTCCCCTTTGTTTGTCTCTCTTTTATTCGGTATCAATTTATTTAAATACAATTTAAATTTCCAGACTGTATTTCAGCAAACAGAGGAACGTTCGTCCCTGTGGAAAGGGTCGAAAATGTAAATTAAATCATTCTATAGTTTTCCTATTGTGGCAGTCTCAATGCCATTTCCTGGACCACAGAACAAAACCCAAATATAAACAATAAACTTTAACATATCTAGCTGGGATGATTGTACAATTTAATTTTTTTTAAATATGAATAAGCTTCACAGTTCTGATTTAGTTCTTAAAACTATATTTTGCCTTTATGGATACTAGTACGAACCTTGGTAAAATAATAAAAGGTCAATTTACAATGACTATAAACCACTAATTAATATCTCTTGTATTGAACAACAATAAAAATTTATGGTTTAATTTATTAAAATTTAACATTTTTATAATAGAAAAACCATTATTAATCCAAATTTTTGTCAATGTTTTTATGACCTTTTTATACATAATCCTAAATAAATATTACTGGTAAAAATAAATATTTGTTGAAATATTCATATAACATATTTCTTTTCAAATTATTATTTGGTAATAAAAATACTGTTGAGATTTAAAAATTTTAAAATTATTTGTTGAATAGATATCGTAAAATATATTCAAATTATTCGATCGAGAGGTTACTTCAAATTCTAAAAATCCCAAGAAAATAATTTTAGTTCATATAATTAACACACAATTGCTTATTATTTAGTTGGTGAAGAACCCGCTCTTGGGATAAAGCTCTTATTCACATTTAAAATATATGAATAAGATAATAGTCAAGATGGAATCTAAGACTTTTCCAGTGATTATATAAGGTTTTTCCTTAAACCAGGGGTTCTTAATCTGTGCGCCGCGCCGTGGTAAGCATGAAGGGACGCCGCGAGTCTTTTAACCATTTAATATGGCCAATAATTACTAAATTTTGTTTATTACATGCAACAAAATCTCATAAAAGAACAGAGTCAAGATTTTTCCCCCTTTCGAAAACCAAGCTGCCCCGTCATATTTGATTTGACTCAGTTGCTATGATGTATTACTGTTTGAGCCTAGCTACCGGTACCTATCCTTACTTCCTTTATAGTTGGTACCTATTTTTTTTAGTCCTTTTATCATATCGACGGACCGGAGAAACAATGATGCTGTTTAATCGATTTCAAAATTTAGGTAGTGGCTGTCTGAGAGATAAACAAATTTCTTTGTAAAAGTAGTTCATCATAAAGGCCGGAAACTTATCAAACCATTTTTCGTATTATATAATACTGCTATTATTGTTTTCCTGTTAAATTGTCATTTTTGCATTTGCGTCCTTGTTCCTCCAGACCATTAATATAGGGGCGCTTGGCAAAATTTTACCTTTGCAAGGGCGCCGCGGACTGAAAAAGTTTGGGAGCCCCTGCCTTAGGCTAAGATAGAGAGAGGGATAAAATTAATAAATAGAATTAAGAATTATCTGCTCTTGATTAAGTCAAATTTTTACTTTATTGAATACAAGTTTTTGAACCCATTGAATTGTCCAGACGGCAGCCTTACGCTACTCCACGTAATTTGCCCATGCTTATCACCATTTCAGCCCCTATCCAATTTAATGCTATCGATATAGTAATTTCATTAAATGATCGGAGAGGCCTTGAAAAAAGGATACAGGTGTAATTAGACTTGCTATTCAGCTTCGCACACTAGGGCAGTATAGGTCTAGCCACTATACAGAATAGGATGATTGTTAGTAATTTCATAGCTATTTTGAGGCTACATTAAGAAAGGCCAATAATTAATATGTTGTAAGAGTGATTTGTTTCTAATCCTAAAAAAAGTAATGAAACATAAAAAATAATATGAATTCAAAAATCTGTTAAGGTTAAACAATTTTAAAGCACATTAACCTTTAATGTATGTCAGAAATGTTTCAAAGCTATAAATCCTTTAAAACAAAAAGGCTTAGAATCAAATACCCAACGTAGGTAATCCCCGTCATTAATTTCGAGTAATTCTCATTGAGACAGTGCCACAATGGAAAGTGTAAAAAAGGCATTTAAACAGTTTTGAAATGTATTCAACCAGCTTGACTATTGTCTAAAGTAAATGGAATCGGAGTGGAATTGAATTAAAATTTTGAATACAAGTCCCTCTGGTTTAGAAGTTCAAGGAGATAATGAGATGAGAAACATCTATTTATCATTTGGCCTGTCTGTTGTTCGTTTCTCGGCTGGGGCATCCTCATCAACATGTAATTACGATTCGAGGCGGAGAGAGACGCCTTAATCTCTGTTCTAGCTGCGATGAAAACTTCATCTTCAATTAAGTCTGTTTCAATTTGCAAATTAAGAAAAGTCGAAGAAAGAAAGAAAGAAAGCAAAATGAAATAAATGGAGAAAAAAGTGCGAAAATGAAAGTGGAATCCATTTTAAATTGCTAATATATTTTCATGTTCTGTTCGACAAATAGAATTTCTAGGGGTTGTGTGCTGCGGGGGTGGGTGGGTGTATGAAATGAGAAAAGTGAACAAGTTCCGCCAACAGGAATACCGATAAATCATAATTTCTCCAGAGCAGGGCTAATTTACCGGGAGTCGGGTCGTCCTCGGGCTGACTTTTATTTATTTTCCGAAAGAGAGATCCAAGGGGGGAAGACTTTCGCAGCTAATTCCACCCAAGTCCAGGCCCAATTCCATGGAAATGAGATTTATTACCTTTGATACATGGTAATAAGGTGAAAGGAATTTGTCTGCTCGAGGTTGTATGGATTTTAATAAAGCGACATTTTTATAGGCGAAAACGGGAACTCACTTGCTTGATGTAGTCCCGACACACAATAAATTTCAATGTAATTGCAATGATTAATGATTAGCCCATATGTATATGGGGCGTCATTTATGCCGCAAAACGTATAAAATCACCAGGTATCTCCACTTTACTTGAACTCGCTCGCTTCCACTTTTGGCATCATGAATTTCTCTCCGACGTCTCGTTGTGTGCGGGGAAATTGCCAACAAAACCGGATGTAAGCATGGCAAATTTGTAATCAATTATGTAGTTGTCATGAAGACGTACGAATTCCTTTTCGCACATCCGCATTTCGCAACAAGGTCATCAAATATGGAAAGGCAACAAAAACGAGCCCATATATCATACCGCAAACATTGTGCTCAATGTTTGTTCTGGCAAATTAAATGGCTAATCACATTTCCCCTACAATATATGTAATTTATAATCTAAATTGTGGTAATTTAATTTAATTTTTAATCAAGATTTTCGACAAGTCACGACTGAGATTAGAAAGAACGACCCGCATAGAGTCGTTTATCGCTAATTTTAATCGACTGTTAAATTAGATCATAAATGTTGCTTTTAATTGTATTTTCGAGACATTGTTTATGCATTAACGTTTCTGAAATAGCTTAGACATGATATGAATTCCTAAAGCCAAAATTGTTATAACCACAATTTAATTATAGATTAATAGCTAGTCATTTGCATTTTGATCGATTCAAACTATTTTAGGAAAACCATAAAATTAAGTATTGATAAACAATTTATTGATATAATTGTTTAAATTTGATTTAGTTATTATTTAACATTATTATTTGATTAAATTTTAATACAAAGGAATTCAGAAATCTGATTTAAATTTCTGAAAAAAACATTCCATTTAATTTGTTATATGTATATCCTCTTTATAAGATTACAAAGCCAATTATGTAGAATAAATATACCCAAGATAATTTGACTGCTTATTATCCAGAGCTTACATAAAATCCATTTGTTTTTTTTTATATAAGAGCTCATATTGTGAATGAAAAAATTGATTTAAAGTCTGAAATTTGTTTTGCCAATCAATGAAATTTAAAGAAAATTTAATATTTTTAATATTTACCAATCTTTTCTTTGAATCTTAAAACTAATTTTAATTTTAAATTTATACACAATACCAAAATTATTCTTTCGCCCAAAGTAACGAATAAGCCAAATACCAAATAAGTCATAGACATTAATACGCTGACCCAATTTCAATACTGAAATACAATTATAAAACTGTCATTATTTATATTACAAGGTCTCCAGCAAAAGAAACTTTTTCTTATTCGATACCAGCTACCGATCTGTAAAGTTAGTCGCCTCGCGCTCTCCCGGTGACTCTTGTTCATAAATCTTTTTCTAATAGTATAATACAATAGCAGTGGTAAATTGAGGTTATTACAGCACGAATTTTGCATGTATTTTAACGACGCGAGTTAGTAAAAGAGTGCTTTAATAACTATTTTCATATGTGTATTGAACGAAATTTAGTGTAATTCTGAAAAGAATACCAGTTTATCGATAATTAATAATAAAACCGTTCACAACGGTTTTTTCAAATTGTGCAACAACAACCCAAAACGAAATTTTCATATGTTTTGACAACAATAAAATGTAATTTTATTAAACTGGTGACTAAAATGCGTGATAATTTTGAAATATTACCACACGCGTGCTGTAAAATTAACCACTACACAACCAATTTGAGTTAAGAACAGGCTTCTTTCGATACGGAATTGTACAAAAAAAATTATCAACGTTTTATAAATTAACATCACCTACCAGATCTTGATTATATATATTTAACTCTTCGTTATAAAGGAACCCGGAAAAAACATTATGATTTTTTTATTGACATATAAAATCTCTCATCTCATGTTTCCAGGAAATTTTTCTGATATGAATTCATAAAATTTTTGGCTGTTACATCCGCTTAGAAACGGGATTAAATTACAAAAAGCTTAATTCGAGAATAATATACATTTGTTGAAGCGATACTTTATAAAAGGAGATTAAAATACAATTTGAAAGAGATTAAAGAATTGTGTCATTTGTACGCTTAAAGACGACTTAAAGTATTAAAATTGACAAGAAATTTGATTAATTAAATGCGGTATTTTTAATCAGTTTTATTTCTTAACATATGTTTAACTCGTGTATATTAATATTTAAGCAGATTGATTTAAGAATAAATTCTTCTTATGATATTCCTTGAATTGGGGTGATAAATAAAAAGTATTTTGAACTTTTATTGTTTGTGTAAGATTTAACTGATGAATTTAAAAGAAAATAATACGATTATCTTATCTTATATTTATACAAAAAATATTTACTTTAGTTAATATATATCCTTTAAAAAATATTCTTCAGAAGATTTTCTGAGAAAAAAGGTAAAGAAACTAATGTTTAATATATATTGTAATAAAAAAAAATAAAAAATATATTTGAATTGATTATTTTCAAGATATATTGGTTTCTAAAATTAATGATAAATACGCTATAATAGTATATCCGTCTCATAACCGAGTAGTAACTTAGGAGGTCATGGGTTCGATCTCTGGACAGAAAGGATTGAGTGGATCCTTTTTCAACCGGTCTAGGTGCTATTAATAGCGTACATTGAAAATAAATAGTCATGAAAAGTCGGAGCCCGTTGGTTGAAGTTAAGACTCTCTAAGTTCCTCACAGGAAATGAAAGGGAAATTTATTTTGTAGACTATAATAAATTCATGATTATTAAAGCTATTTAATGTTCTTCAGAAACTAGATTCAAACTATAGAATCGTAATATGTTCTAGTTTATTAAAATACGATAAATATTTTATAATTTTCAAATATTATTCTGAAAATTTCAAAGTTTTTCAATCATTTGCGCTACAAAATGTTTTTGCATAAAAACTATATATCAAAGTGTTTTCCTATAAACTTTTACATTTGTAAAAAGGAACTAAAAGCTGGGACTCTGTTGTTATCTGGTGGCTGGCAACATGTCACAATCCATTTGGGCCTTTTGTGTCCTCCAAATGGCATCTAATTCATCTAATGATAATGAATATCAATATATTTCATCTCGCCTTTTCAAAGCCTCGCCAACAACTTGTGCCTTTAACTTTCCTCTGAATGATTTTGTGTTGGTGTGTTTTTGTTTGCCTTTTTGCAAGTTCATCGTCTTGGTCCGAGAGTTTGAGATCCTTTTTTGTGTGCTCTCTAGTAATTGCTGCCATTGTGTCCGCCACGAGCTCCCTGCTCGGGGATTCCGTTCACATATCATTAGTATTTCATAATATTCATCCCGGCGAAAAGGGTGAATCGTTAAAAATGAATTAAAAATTGTTAACATTTTTTTGCTAAAACTTTATTATATTGAAATTTAAATTTAAGCCTTTTTTTTGCTAGATTACAAAAAGAAATTGAAATAGAATTATATATAGAAAATTATCACTTAAACTGACAGAAAATGTGGTATATACCAGAGGTCTACAGTGTTCTAAAAGACACCCAATAACAAATTGTGTGAAAACAAAGAGCGAAATTAAATGATAATTCAAATGCAAAATTTATCCATTTGCATTGTGGAATTTAACAAAATGATTGCTCATTATTCATCATCTATTTTAAAGCTCACAATAAAGGCAAGACCCTATTGCAGACCTCTGATACCATTAAATACAGTGGACGCCGCTTATTAGGACCACTCTGGGACCGGCATAATTTGGCCCTATTAACCGATTGGTTCTTTTAAGCGATTGGTCAATAAAAGCTAGAATTTGAAATGTAGGTAAAGATTTTTAAATATGCACGAGTATGTACATATGTATATATATTCATATGTGCTTGGAAAAGTGTATTTATCAAATAATAATTGTTCGATATGTGTTTAACTTGAAAAATTTCAAAATAATTCAATCGTCAGTGACGTGTACATGTATTGTGTCTTGTCAACCAAACAACTCTGAGCGTTAATTCTCACCCCCCGGTAANTAAGAGACGTAAATAAGAAAACGAAATTAATTTAGCAATCTATTTATCAATTAAA